>PVKA01010688.1:0-63534 GCA_004027165.1 Ctenomys sociabilis
TTTTTTTTTTTTTTTTTTTTTGTCTTTTTTTGAGACGGGGTCTCACTGTGCAGTTCAGGCTGGCCTTAAGCTCACTTTGTAGCTCAGGCTGGTCTCGAACTCACAACAATCCTCCTGCCTAGGAGACAAATGGCTCAAGTGAAAAATCTGAGAATTGCCTAGGCTCTAAAAGATTAATTAAAACCATGTAAGTAAATGCCTGATCTGTTCTCCTTTCCAAATACCAAAACCAAAACTATTTCTCTCCTACAAGTACCAAGAGGGTGGCTCAGAAGGAAATAATCCATCTGTAGGCTCAATCTGTAGGGGGAAAAGATGATGATACAACATCAGTACCTATAAGCAAAGAGAACATTAACTGACAAACCTAATTATGACTTATGAAACAACCTCTCTGCTAAATGCCCTGAATCTAGTTAGAGGCTGGCTATTGTTTCGTCTGGGTCAGGAAGGTGGAAGAAACCCCAGCATCTGACACTAGTGCCAGGTCAGAAGCTTGAAGCAGAACTTATAGGACTGGACATACCAAAGTCAAGGTAGCTAGTTTATGATAGTCTTGCTGAACATTGCCACATCAGGATGGTATTATTTAGTCCAATTTTTAGAAGCAGAAAAATATTTATTGCTCTGACATCAGGAAATAAAAAAGACCAAAAACCCCAAACCAACCAAGACCCCCCCCCACCAAAAAAACCCACCCAACTAAGAAATCTTTGGCTAGGCACAGAAATATGAAGCCAGGAAGAAAAGAAAGCCTCCAAATCAAACTTTTCCAGCTTAAATTTTAAGCTATTCCTTTGGAATAGCTTAAATTATACAGCTTAAATTAAATAGCTTAAAAGTACAGCATTTTTTAGTACACTTATCATCTCAAACTTCTAAGCAAAGTATATGTATGGTGCAGCGGGTTTGATCCCCAACACCACACAATTACACAAAATATATGGTGCTAATTTTTAACATGCCAGTAAATATAACAGCATGTCTAATTTTCTATCAGTGGCAGGTATAACTCTGCCTCTTTCTAATAGTGTTTGGGAATAAAATCTACACATCTATCACAGTGACAACTCATATACCAATTATACAGAGGAATGCAAATCTGTAATTTTCACACAAAATATTCTGAGAACATGGAGTGCTATACAAGGATGGTTATTTTTTTCCTTGTAAAACATAAACCATAAGCTAGGTAGTCTATGGTAGACCAGTGGTTATCAAACTTTCTTTTTTTTTTTTTTAGCAGAAAGATCTTCTGTTCCAAAGGAATTGTAGGTGAAATTTAAGAAAGAAAAAGTAGAGATGGTCAACACTAAAAGGGCAAATGAGAAGTTCCCTATGTATCCACCCACCCACCCACCTATCCACCCATATACATATAGTCTTGCAGTCTTCCCAGCACTGGGATTATAGGTGTGTCCCACCACAACTGGTTTCAGGGCTTGGGCCAGCACATTATATGGTACTGGGGATCAAACACTGGACACAGGGATCAAACCATTCCTGTGCCAGGCAGGTTCTTAGATCGCTGAACTATCTCCCCAGCCCTTATGTACCTTCTTGAATTGGTCACTAGTCAAAACTAAATCTAAGATATGCATTCATGCGGAACTGGCAGCCTGCTGAAATGTAGAATCTGAGCTTACTGAGCAATTAACCAAAGCAAGAAGAGTGATGGCTAAAGAAGAAAGAATTTCAATAGTTTAAAAAAAAAGAATACAGCTGGTGGGTGATGGTAAATCACAGGGTACAAATGATGATGTAGAAAAACAGCAGCTGTACTTTCTAACTTCACAGAAAATAAGAAAGACAAGTCAAATGCAGTGGTGCACATCTGTAATCCCAGCATATGGGAGGCTGAGGCAAGAGGACTGGCCCAAGTTAGAAGCCAGCCTGGGCTGTACAGTGAGTTCAAAGCCAGCCACAGCTACACAGCAAGACCCTGCCTTAAACTAAAAAACCTACATCCAACAAAAGGAAATAAGGAAGACATTCAAGTTACAACATAAACATTTTCATTTTTATAACTTCATCAACACAGATATTCAGATTCTCAATACTTAAAAAATGCTTTTTTTTTTTTTCTTTTTTTAAATGATTTTTTTTATGCCCCACCAAAGTTAAAAAAAAAAATGGAGCGGGGAGTAAAACATTTATTGAAGACTATAATAATAATTTACACAAAAATCACATATTTATTCCTCAAAGGAAAAACCTTGAGTCAGATTTTTGAAGTTTCAATTGATGAGCTAACTAAAAGTGTTAAGTTGTGGTGGCAGTTTTCTAAGAAAAGTCATTTTAAGAAGTCTCATGAACAGAATCAAAACAGTAGAAACTTTATACTACTGCCCAAGACAGTATCTTTTGTTTTCTTGAAAACATCTTGTGAGATGTTAAGAGAAAAACTAGGCAGAGAAACTAGGCAGGAAACATCATTCCCATGTTTATATAGTCTCTTCCTTCCCTACTCTTCTGCGGCAACACATTTAATATTTGTCTGTATTAATTGTTGAGTAACAGCATGGTCATAAGACCTTTTGTAACTCATTAGCCCCATTTTTTCCTAAGATTATTCCAGTTTATTCCTAGGATCTATATCTGAAGGGGTGAACAGATAGTTCAGTTGTAAAAAGGTTAATGTGTATTTACAAATGAACCCCATAAAACCTTGCTAGAACTCTTCCATGAAGAACCATACTGATACTCTACATTCACTCCAGAAGCAACTATGCAATTATTCTTCTCTTAAATACACAACACTGAGCAGAAGCACCTATTTTTAACTCTCCTACAAACTCTGAAAAAAGATCTTTGAGATGCCAGAAGCCTTTCACAGAAAGCAGCTCTAATGCCACCAGCTTCTCCCATTTCAAACACTACAGAATGGGTAATTCCTTGGCTCTGCAGGGGGTGGGAGGAGAATACAGAATATTATTCTAGATGAGCAGATAGAATGTTGCAGTAAGGCAGAAATAAGAAAGTAAAGTTCAGCACCTTTCCTTAAGCTTCCTGGAAAATTAACTATAACAGAGGGCACAAAACAGGGTGTTTGGGAAATAATTTGATTTTGTTTTTCTTCCAAGTACCAGGGACTGAACTCAGGACTTCGTGCTTGCCAGGAAAGTGCTTATTGTACTGAGCTATCTCCCTGGCCTGGGAATAACTTGAAAGAGAAGCTACTTTACAAATGATGACACATGTACTGAACCTCAAATCTGGTTTTGGTACTGGTAACTGAACTCAGGATCTTGTGCTTGCCAGGCAGGAGTTGCACTACTAAGCTATATCCAGTCCCTGAATACAAAATCTGAACAATGAATATCAATTATACTGCTTAAGATAATCATATTAGAACACTCTTAACATTAAAAGCAGGCAGGAAATATAAATTTTCTATTTTCTTCTATTCTTATCCACCTTTACCACTACCAATTGAATTAAGTATTCAATTACTTTACTTTTTATATTAATATATACAATTACTTTAATAAAGCATCATACAAAGTTGTCTCTACAGACTGAGAGACCCATTTTATTTTTTTTTCATCACATTTTTAACTACATTGTTCAATTCCTTACTTCTGCAAGGCAAAGTGGTACTATTTCCCAAATAAAGCATCCTGCACAAAATGTTTACATGTGCATCTCTTGCCACTTTCTGAAAATAACAAGTACTTCTACAAATAACCCTGCTCCAAGAAAGTGTCCTGGCCTCAGTGATGGCAAACCTTTCAGAGCTTTCAATGATACAAACAGCCCATCCTGCCATTTGTACCACAAGTTTGCTATCACTGACCTACAGAGTAAGGGGAACACAAAATCTCCCTGCATAGCTCAACCCACATTAGACAAACAGCTCTGGTCACAAATTTTGGGGATGTTTTTGGTGTTGCTGGGGATATAAATGAGAGCCCTTGTGCATGTGAGGGAAGAACACACCCATGACCATATCCCCTGCCCATTTACTTTCACAATGTTTTATGGTCTATCCATAGCTCAGTTCAACATAGAAATCTAATTTTTTTTGGCAGAACCAGGGATTGAACTCAGACTCTTGCTCTTGCCAGGCAAGTGCTTATTCTACTGAGCTATCTCCCTGGCCTCCTAAAAATCTAATTTTTAACCAGATTTGTGAAATTTCAAAATTTTAAGACACTCCTTTTTTCGTAAGTTTCCCTTTCAGCTAATCATGTTCTTTTCACCATTCTGGGTGATCTTACAGGCCATTCATTCTCCAATGAAAGTCTGGTGGCCTACATAAACTTATTCTGGATGTGACAAATGCAGGAGACAGAACTATGCTAATTCTGGACATTACTTAATGAATGCTCCTGAAATGTATATAGGAAGCAGTCATTTGACACATGACGTCAATCAACAGAGATCTTATTTTTTAATATATGCCTGCCTTTTAATTATTGGCTGATGTAGCTGGTGAGAAAAACCTTTTTTTAAATGTGTGGTGCTAGTGATAAACCCAGGGCCTACCCAAGAGCTCTAACACCAGCTCCATTCCTATCCTGGTAACTGTTTCGAATCTAGCAATCCCCCCCAAGTGTTCTGAGTTACAGTGGTGCCTAAATATTCTGTCTCCAAAATGAGAAACAGGTGTCCATCCAATAAAAACCTTTAGGGAAGGCAAAAGATTGAGTCTTGATTTCTACATTACAATACAGTAGATTCATAACTCATGAACTCTATTCATGTGCAAAGGCTGGTGGTAACTCGAGTTGGTTTTAAGTCAAGACTGCTCTTCCTACAAGAAATGATGGAAATAACCTACAAGTACTCCAAACCTCCAAAAATATCCCTTAGGGGGCCAGGGAGATGGCTCAGTAGAATAAGTGCTTGTCTGGCAAGTGCAACGGCATGAATTCAATCCCTGGCCCTGCCAAACAAAACAAAACAAAACAAAACAAAAGCAAACAATCCCCCACCAAATACCCAACTAACCTTTTCGTAATAAAAAAGGATGTGCAATTTACCCACCAGAAACACCATTAAT
Source organism: Ctenomys sociabilis (assembly GCA_004027165.1). Lineage (NCBI taxonomy): Eukaryota > Metazoa > Chordata > Mammalia > Rodentia > Ctenomyidae > Ctenomys > Ctenomys sociabilis. Next base: position 5,006 of record PVKA01010688.1, read on the forward strand.
TTTCCTAGTGTATTCATTAATTATAAATGTGCCTAGTTTACCAGAAACAATTTCATACTGTACTTATTATTTAAGCTGACACCTTTCGGCTTGTAGCAAGACAGGACAAAAATGGAAGGTGGTCACTCACTGCACTGTTTGAAAGAGTTCCCTTCCATAAGAACAAGAGGAACCCGGCTCTCTTGCCAGAGTCTGTAGCCTACTAGGACTTTCTTCTGGCTCACTCCTTCAGGACTAAAAACTGGTTTAAGGATGTCCATTTCTATCTTTTCTTTAAAACTGTTCTAAAAGACATGACATTATTGTTAAATGACTACAATGATTGCTTTATCTGTCTGGATCTTCTCTACAAATGTTTGTAGTAGCTTTGTCCATTTTTTCACAATTTCTTTCACTTCAGAAGAACTTTGTTGCACTGACTATTGACACTGCCCCTACTCAGCTGCCACTCTCTGTGGCTCAGCGGGAAATTGCTGAAGTTCCTCTGTAGACAATTCCTCTGAATGTTCCACCAGTTCTTCAATATTACCACTGTCTACTTGCAAGCCCTATGGGCTCTGCTGCAATGTCATTAATCACAAGGTCAACTGAAGGATCAGCCAGATCTCAGTGTCCAATCACATTGGCCCAGGTTTTCTCATTAACTCCACACAGGAAAAGATGCTGTAATGTTCCTTCCAGAGCTCTTTAAGGGTTAAATCTGCATCTGATGTGCTGGCCCCAAACCCAGGGTGGGCTAGGTGTGGTGGTGCAGGCCTGTAATCACAGCACTTGGGAGGCTGAAAACAGAAGGATCACTACTTGCCTGATCTGTGTAGTGAGACTGTACTAAAAACAAAAACAAAAACATCTGCATCTGAGATCATCTGCAAGCACCTCAGAAGAGTCCCCCAGTATACAGCTTCTTGAAGTTAGCTATAACTTGGTGGTCCATAGGCTGCAGTAGAATAGTTGTATTAGAGGAGAGAACTCAACCGAGAGCCATGGTTCCTCCAAATCTTGTGGGTGAGGACTGAGGATATAGTTTTAACAGCAGTGTCTGCCTGACAAGTGCAAGGTCCTGAGTTCGATTCCTGGTAGCACCACACACACAACCTCATGTATGAACAGGAGTACTGCCCATGAAGAGAACACTGAGTGGTAAACCTTTATCTTCCAGATCTCTCTCTCTAGGTGTGGTACTGGGGATCAAACTTGGGACCTTGTGCTTATGAGGCAGGCACTTATGCTGCTGAGCTATCTCCCTCGTCTATTATTTCCTGACAGTAGGTCAGAAAGCCTTCCTGATCCACTCAAGGAAAAGTATTCTTTTGCTTTTGTGTTATATCTCCACATGACTCTTCACCTCTTTTTTACATGTTTTCTAAATATTCTAGGAGTCTCAGAGTAGTAAACTAGGGGAGGCTTCACCTTGAGGTAAAGGTACTTGCAGTGGTACACAGCAATAAGGTTAGTCTCTCCATCACAGGCTTATGGCCTATTCCTTCTCTTCTTGGGCACTTTTCTTCACAAAGGCCAGTTTCCTTACAGTTGATGAGAGTCAAAGCCATTTCTGTATGGGCATTGTTTTAAAGTGGGGTATGTCATTTTCAGAAGCCCTTTCATCAGCTTTGCCATGCCTACTTAACACCATGAACCCCAGTTCTCACTTTAAAATTGTGAAACTACCCCTTATATTAGCATGAAATATGTTACCATTACCATTTGTTGACTTACTAACCTTTATGAGATCTGCATTTATCTAGCTTTTTCATAAATTGTAAGGTTCAGGCTATAATAGACTGTCTGCCATTTATTTATCCACACTAATAACAGCCTCTCTACCTTGTCTACCTGTTGATGGTGACTTACTAATCTGATATCACCTTTAGCAATACTAGATTCCTTACACAAATCTTTTCTCTGTATGACTGTGGAGACGGTGGATTTCTACATGCTGTACACAGGTCACAAAAATGCCTCTCGTATTTCTCCACTATGTCCTTTTCAATTGTGATTGCTTTCTTTACCTTCCTCAGCTTCTTTTCTAGCTTTTATGGGGCTATTTTGATAGCAGTAATTGTAGCAATTACATAAAATATTGACCAAAATCACATCCACAAATACACACATGGGCTCAGACTAATGTATATGTATGCTTACGTATGCTTTTTTGGGATTGCCAGTCTTTGCTTATAATCATACAAGTGGCTGACAATCAGGTCATAGAGACTTTTGTTTTAAGTTAAAACACTAAAATTCCATTTGTAACTTGAGGGTCCACTTTATTAACTGGTATGTTATAAAAAAAAGCAACATTTTGAATTACTTAAAGAATTCAAAGGCTGCCTACTTTAAATGCTTGCCTGTGAAAGTTGGGTATACATCTTAAGATTACACTCTAGGACCCGAATGCAGTGCTCCACCCATGAAAGATGAGGCTCTGAGTGCTGACACTCATTACAATGGAACAGCAGCATGTTACACACACATACTTGAAAGTATAGAAATTCAGTAACTAAGCACATTTAGAAAAACAAGGTTTGAAAGTAGTTCCTGACACCAGCAGTAAAGAAGTATTTGTATTATAATCACATAATTTTTCTGACTAATTTTCCTGGTCTTCACTGATGGACTCAACAGAACTCTTAAACCCAGAGTTGAAATAGTAAAAATCTGTAGAAACCTAAGGTCAGTGGAGTGATTCTATCACATCCAGAAAGTATGGAAACAAAAACTCAGCTCTGGGGACATTTCCATTCTTTCACATTAAGTCTTGGAAATCTGAGTACAATCTACATTGAAATTGTACCTCAAGTGGGGACAGTTGCCTTAATGTGTCTCTTGCTGTCACTACAGATGTCAATAGCCATTGCATACTCACATTTGCAGGCTTGATGCATTCCAACAATCTGGAAAAATTAAAACTGTATGCTAGGTGTGCTTAACATGACAGCATCTTAAAAAACAGACACCTATCATTTCCTCACTGACAACACTCTAAGCATGTTTTTATAACAGTTTGTGACTATATCAGAAGCACAACCTATACCTACAAAAAAGGTAGGGTGGGACAGAGACTGTGCTGCTAAGTTTCTTTTTGGAGTGATGAAAGTGTTCTAAAATTAACTGGTAATGGCTGCATAATTCTGTGAATACTCTTAAAAGGGACTGAATTATAATTCCCTTTACATGGGTGAATTTTGTGACATAATTACAATGGTATCTCAGTTTATGAGCTTAATGTATTTTATAATTTTGGGGAAGATGGCTGGGTGCGTGTTAGGAAGTGTCAATCACCTGATGTCGATTGTAAACAGAAATAAAATTCTGTGGAATGCCTATTTGCAAACACAAGGGTTTGTGAACCACGACATGACTATAAATCTCAATGAAGTTGTTAACCAAAATTAGAAAAGCAAAAAAAAAAAAAAAAAAAAGGAAAACAAATCATTCATCAGGTAAATAATGTAGCTTATAAAATTTTACTCAAAGGGAAGGTAAAAACTGTTAACACAATGTAGTTGTCCTCATAAATTTATGACACATAATTTGCTTTTTCTTTAAAGTATGAATGTGTGGAAAGTTGTTGGGGCTTAAACCCTGGGCCTTATATAAGCCAGGCAAATACTCCCATTACTGAGCTATAACCGTGACCCTGTATTTTTTTTTAAAGAAACACTATAGTATTTACTCCTCTAAAAAAATCAGTGTTTACTTAATTTTTAAGAAATATGGCTGGTCTGAATTGAGATACAATTTCAACATAAAATCCAGATTTCTAATACTTAATGTGAAAGAATGAAAATCTCATAAATATCTTTATAAAAATTTTGATACACTGAGATATTTGGGATATATCATGTTAATAAATTAATAATTTCACTTTTCTTACAATAGTGTGTATGTAATGCTTCAGAACTGTACACTTAAAAATGGTTAAAATGGTAAAGCTTCAATGTTTATGGGAGTTTAAGTTCAATGTGGCTACCATAAAAAACTAACACAACAGCTACAAATGTGGAAGATGTTTTTGTCTGAAATTTTGTTAAGTTTTCCCTCAGGTCACTAAATAAAAAGAAATTTTTATTCAGTACATAGTTGCAGTGTACAATGATCACACTCCTTCTAATGAGCTGGTAAATGCATGTAATACATCTGACTTCTTTTATTCCTTCTTCCCACTCCATTGTTTAATCTCCATTTGCAAAAGATCTCATTTCTATTATTTTTATTTGTATTTTAGGTTTCTCATATAAGGGAAACCACTCAATATTTAAGCTTATGTGTTTGACACTACTTAACATGATGGTCTCAAGGTACATCCACTTTCCTATGGATGACTGATATGTACCCCCTTCTTTATGGTGGAGTAATACTCCAATATGCATAAATACCATTTTCTTTAGCCATTCACTGGCTGGACATACAGGCTACTTCCAAGATTTATCTTTTGTTTTGTTTTTTAATAATTTTATTGAGAAACAAATAGCAATGAGATAGTTTCAAAACTGATTAGTAGGACAGCTTCCGTAATTAATACATTGCATACTGTCTTAGTGGTTATTCACTGTACAAGATGCAGACATGATATCCTGTCCACAAACACTATTAGAACAAATCTTTCTTCTCACAGAATTAAGAGAAAGTAGCTGTATATCTTGAATATACACATACAAAATGCTCCTTCATTTGTATCCCCATTTTTTGTTTAGGTTTGTCAGAGATGGGTATTCCACTGTCATTTAAATATTATAGGTACAAGAATTCAGCAAAATATTCCAATATTGTCCAGTAGTCCATAATAGCAGGGGTTTTCTGTAGGACTGGCAATGTCAGAAGCTGTTGACCACGATTTATTATGAATTGTATTGCTGTAAACGTGAGTGTGCTGTAGTATGTCTAACTCTTTCAGAAAAATGCAAAGAAAGGGAATGTGTCAATGAGTAGAGTAGAATTTCTAGTTTTAGTTTTTTCGAAGGAATTTCCATACTGATTCTCTATGGTGGTTGTATCAGTTTACATTCCAACCAACAATGGAGAAGGAATTCTTTTACCCATGGTCTCCCCAGCATTTGCTATTATTTGATTTCTTGAAGACACTTAGGATTTGTTTTCTTTTTCTTCTTCTTTTGGTGGAACCAGGGATTGAACTCAGGCCCTTGTGCTTACCAGAGAAGCACTTTTATTCTACTGAGCCATTTCCCCTGCCCTCACTTCTGTTGTCTATTTTGTTTTTCAAATTTTTGTTGATACAGGCCATTTCCAGAATCCACTGCAATGGCTGCTATGCACAAAAGGTGCTGCTGCAGGTGCTGACATAGAGAGCTGGTTTGGTTTTCAGGTGGGAGGACTGGGAATCCAACCTAGGCATGTTAGACAAGGACTCTACCACATAGCAATATTCCTCACTATGCAGCTCAGACTCACAGTGATCCTCCTGTTTTTAGCCTCCCCAGAGTTGGGATTACAGGCGTGTGCTACCACACTTCATCTCAGTGTGCCCTGGGGTGGGGCCAGTGTAGCACGTGGTGTTGGGGATGAAACCCAAGTCCCTGTACTTGCCTAAGCAGGCCCTTAGTCTGCTGAACTCTCTCGCCAGCCCTTTGTAGGTGACTTTAAAGACTTAGAAAAACAAGACTTTAAACTACTACCTGATACCACTAGTAAAGAATCTATGTCTGTATATTACAATCACAACATAATCACTGTTCAGATTACTTTTCTCAGTCTTAAACTAAAAGACTTGATACAACTTTTAAAATATGCAGGTATTAATGTACCTTAATACAAAGCAGGTACATTAAAAAGTCACTGATTTTTGATTTTTCTCCCCAGCTGTATCTCATCTGTATCAATGGTTGGTGGCACAAAGCAGGCACTTAATTACGGACTGACTATGGCCTTTAAGAAGGGGATATAGATATTATGCCTCATAAGTATTTACAGTAAAAGGAGTAATGTGTTTATATTTAAGACTTCAGAAAAGGGGGTGCTCAGCAGAGGATGGAAGGAGCTGTTGAACTAGGGCCACTAAGACTGAGAATCTGCACAGTACCATTGCAAAAAAAAAAAAAAAAAAAAAAAACCAAAAAACAAAGAAACTTGGCATCATGCCAAAGGAAAAGCAAGGTGGTCTAGGAATTAGTACTGCATGTAGAATGGCAGCTCTGTCAAGTTTCTGAGTAATAATGAATGATGAGGTTGGAGAGACCAGCTAAGCACAGAATGGAGGACCTTTTAATGTGTACAGAGTCCACTGCAATGGCTGCTATGCACATAAGGTGATGCTGTAGGTGCTGACACTGAGAGCTGGTTTGATTTTCAGGTGGGAGGACTGGGAATCCAATCTAAGCATGCTAGACAAGGACTTTATCACATAGCAATATTCCTAGCCCCCAAGACTTAATATGCTCTTATTTTCACTTTTAAGAGTTAATCTGGTCATATTTGACAGATTTGATTTGGGAATGTCTAGAAAAGTTAATGAGGTAGAGGAGTATATAGCACACACTAGACCCAGGCAAGGGGCAGAATCACCTGAGGGAGCTTATATATACATCCCACGCCCATTCAAGCAGAATGATCTGTGAAATTACTTGCTGCCTTAGGTATCTGGTAATAAGACACCGAGGTCATAGCAAAATGAAGAAAACGGAACCTTTTCAAGAGAAAGCTCATAGCTTCAATCTTTTCCTAAAGTAAGACTTTTTGCAGACAAAATTTGCCTGATACATGAGCCACATTTACACTCTTGCTATGCCCACTTGCTAGCTTACAACCCTAAAAATGTCACTCAAACTCTAGAAGTCTATGACCTTAATGTATGATATGAAAGACTAAATGAAATGGTTCACAATAGGGTATGCCCTTAATTTAGACTATTGTTATTACTAAGAATCAGATGTGGTTGCCATCATATCTGTTCTTATATATAGTATAAAATGCATCTGTATTTAGACATACACACAACAGTGTTTTTATACAATTCTTTATTTTATTTTTGGCAGAACCATGGATTGAACTCAGGCCCTTGAGGTTGCCAGGGAACCACTTATTCTACTGAGCCATCTCCCTGGTCCCACTACAATTCTTTAAATACACCTGTGTAAGCCATTCAAGTTGAAAATATATTCTTAACTTCACAAGTTCAGTGTTATTTGAAATGCTTATGCAATGAAACTTGCAACTACCTTAAATAAACCTAGGTGACTTACAGTTATGCAGAAACACAAAGATGTGATCTAGACTTTGCTTACATTTTTTAAAAGTATGGGTCATTTGTTTTTTGAGATATATCTTCAGAACAAAACACTGCCTAAAACTGAAAATCGGCTTATTTCTATTTAACCTGTTACTTTTCAGAATATAGGTTTCAGACAAGAATTCTAGTTGTGATCACTAAAATTTCTAGCACATTGGAACCTAATGTTTTCAGGCTCTTTCCTGAGAATACAGAATGTATACATAGATCAAGTGGAAGATGATGCCTGAGGAACAAGACAAAATCTCACCAACCAACCAACCAGAAGTGAAACCCTTTACTTTCATCAATTAAAATAATTCATATAAGATACAGGTGGGTGTGGTGACACATGTGTGTAATTCCAGCAATCTGGGAGGCTCAGGCAGAAAGATTCTAAGTTCCAGCCCAGCTTGGACAACTTGGTGAGACTTAAAGTAAAAATTAAAAAAAGGAACAAAGATGTCCCTAACTCCAAAGGCTCTGGGGTTCAATGCCCAGGACTGTATGGAATAAAAATAATTCAAACAAAATTGTTTGAAAAGGAGATGCTAAACAAATCTTGAGAACAATTTACAACATATGCACCTAGATTTAAGATGTACATGTGAGATGCAGAGCAGTTCCTAATTCACTTCATTTTAACAAGTACTGCATCAATGTAAGCACACCAGTGATTCTAGCACTCTGGGCGTAGAACCATTTGCTCTCAGTATAGTGGGCAACCTGGCTTAAAAGAGAAATGTGGAGGGCCAGACATAGCTCAGTGGATTAAAGTGCCTGCTTAGGCAGATACGGGTGTGGGATGGGGTGTCAATCCCCTGTCCTGTTGTACCGGCCCTGCCCCTGTTATCTCAGCACTTGGGAGGCTGAAAACAGGATCACTATGAGTCTAATCTATGTAGTGAGACCCTGTAGATACTGTACTATATATATAAAGAAAAAAAAGTGGAAAAGGGAAATAATTGACAAATAGGCCTAAGCAAGACAGATATGCCCATTTACAATCACTACAGAAACATATCAAGTCTTTTTATCTGAGTCGCAAGACAAAAACTTATCACTATTCTAATACATTTTTCACACTCAACAGATACTCAGAAATAGAAAAATGTACTTTTCTCACCATTTCTGAATAAGAGAATAACATCTAAACTGCATTCTCCAGTTCTTGAAAGCATACTCACTTCCTAGAATCAAGGCTTAACCAAAGATAATGTCTGAAAAGCAATCTTGTAGCAGATTTTGCTACTTGATGGTTCCATCTTCCCATATTCCCCAGTGATGATCTGCACATTTTGTTGTTGCTGTTTGTAAGAAGTAGTAATCTTGAACCAGGATTCTAAGCATTCCTTCTATTAAAGATGTTCAGCCTCAGCTTACCTCTTTCACCAGAACTGTTATTAACTTAATTTTGTCTTATTTCCATTAGATGATATTTATTCAGCTACACCAGGTTTCAAGAGACCATATATAAAGTTCTCAAAGTCACCAGCACTCACCAGAAAACGACAGCTGTAAAGCTTTACATGGGAAGCACTAATGTGCACAAGCTCTTTCTAGAGGGTCCTGTGGAGTTTCCCACTCTGGCCTCAATCTTATAGTCCCTGCCTCAAGCCTCCAGAGTAGCTGGGATAATTAGTGTATAGTACATTGCTGCACAGGCTTTCCAACAGACCTTAAATGAAGCAAGCTTACAGGGCTCAGAAAAAGAAAGCAAAACCCAGCTATTCTCTAAGCAAAAATAAGTACTCAGAATAGAGAAGGAATGAGTGTCCTGAACCAAAACATTAGAAGCAATAGGACCATCCTTAATGTTTCTTTTAGACCCATATGTAGGAAACATCAAAGTTGCTATTTCAACTAAATGCCACTTCACAATTAAAACCCTTACTCTCCTGCTGGGGGCATACCAGCCTCTTTTAACGATAAGGCCTATTTATGATCAGTGGGTATAAGCACAAAACATCACTATGAAATAATGAAGCATTCATTTGCATCTTCATTAGCCAGATAACTCACAGCAGCACTATAAAAGTCTATATTTCAAGCACAGATCAGGGATCCAGCCCAGAAATATTATATGGCTCACATCACTGTATGTGGTTTAACTTGACTTGACCACTTGCCAAACAAGTGCAGTACTAAGAGATTTGTGAATGCTTTATGTGCAAAGTATTTTGAAAATAAAACACTATTTTATAGTTATCTACAGGCTGACAAGAGGGTCTTTACACAGTTCATCCTTACTAGGTATCAACCAAGGCACCCAAGAAGCAACACATCAATAACTTCCACAGCTGAGGACTAAGTTACATTTTCTTTACTGAGGGAAGTGAGGGTTTGTATAGATTTATTTTTAATTATACAGGCTGATCAAAGGATGTACTAGTCTCTTCCAGATTATGTCCATATTTTCATGTTGTACCTTAAATCATGAATTGTGATACCTAGTCAGAGTAGTCTTCATAAACTATACCCAGAGTCTTGTATGGTGGCCTTTGTTTTCCAAACCTTTATTTCCAAAATACTGCTGAAATTGTTGACAGGTTCCAGGATTTCTCTAGTAGCTGTCTCAGAACTAAGGCTGTGATAAATAATACCAAGGAAGCTCGAAAGTAGCTCTGAAAGTAGCTAAAAGCAGAGGACAATGAATTTACATGGAGAGGAAGGGACCCAGAACTAAAATAGTTAAGAACTTTGCATTTTTTAGGGCTGGCCAAATAGCTCAGCAAGCACCCCCAGGGTGTGCTAAGATGGCAATTAAGACTGGGTGCAGTGAGGCGCACCTGTAATCCCAGCTCTTGGGAGGATGTAAACAGGCAGATCATTACGAGTCTGATCTAGCGGTGAGACTCTGAACACCCTGTAGACCCTTCCCTAAAATACAAAAATAAGTAAATAAAAACAACATCCTCAATTAAAACTGTTGTTTTACATAGCCCACATATCACCTGTGACTTTACATATTATCCCTTACACAATCAAGTTGATATGTTCATAGCCCAAATTGAGAAGCAGGACATTTTCAGTGAAGCAAAACATGGATTCTTAGTTAAGCTGAGCCCTAAACTGAAAGACAGTAAAGGTAGGTCATGACAAAATGCAGGTGTAATGAATGTTAAGAGCCTGAGAAACTCACAAAATCCTCCTTTCTAATTAACAGGGAAGACAGAAAAAAACAAAAAAAGCCACAAGGTCCTAAACAGCCACACACAGGCTGGGCAAATCATGATGGCTTACCTTAAAAATTACCCCAATGAACAAGATGGAAAGTGCCAATGTGTAAACAAGAAACAGACTTTACATTTAAGTATTAATTTGGTTCATTAATGTGGGGCTTTGGCTTATACTTGTTGCAAACATTAAGTTTCCAAACAACATGAAAAGTATTAACAGTGCTTCAGCAAAATGCAGCATTAGTTGCAGAGTAACACCACAAGTCCATAGAACAACCAAGCAAAGAAAAACTGTCTATGTGATGTTAATACCATGTCAAGCAAGCTCCTTGAATCTAACTATAATTATTCACATAAGGAAGCAATATTTCTGCTAACGTGTATGCCTCTCAGGAAAGTAAATAAAAGTAACTGCTTCTGAAATTATTTCACTTTGTCAGATACAAAAGGTTTTATGACAGTCTTTAAAGTTCTTTGGAATATAAGGTTGAACAAGCAGCTTAATGTAAAAGTCTCAGGCACCTTAGCAAACAATAGCTTCTAATGTTAAAAAATAGCAACTTTTAAGGGCTCTTTTACATTATTTAAGAAGTGTTTATTCCTAAGATTAAAAATGCCAATTAAAAAACAAAATCTAAGCTTGATTCTATTTCTTCACCCATACTTAAAATTTATTATCCCCACATACATTTGTAATACTTGGGACTTTTAATTTCTACTGATTATCATTTCCAACTCTAAAAACCTGAACTCTATCTTATGTACGTGTACACTCACTCATATATACAATCTCTCAATGAATTAACTCCACCTTCCAGGGCCTACTACAACTTATACTCCTGTGTTACTCATATATAATTCTCAAGAGAAAAAGTATAATTAAATTTTGAAGTTCTCTCTTCCCTTCTGAATCAAGTATCATTCCATGCTTTTTCTTTTATAACAGAACAGGTCTACTTTATAAAAGAGAACTTTGACAATTAAAATTATTTTTGTGTGTGTGAAACCGGGGATTGAACTCAGGTCCCTTGAGTTTGCCAGGCAAACACTTATTCTACTGAGCCATCTCCCCAGCCCCCAAAATTAAATTTGTTGACAGCATGTGCATATCACTTAAATAACCAACCACTACATCTCTGAATATTTTAATTTTCTTTTTTAAAAAAATATTTTAATTTTCTAATACTAAAAATCATAGAATATGTATTTGAAATATCTTACAAGGCAATTTTACATGCAGCATACCTTATATATCTATGCTTTTAATAAAATACCTTATCCATCTATCTTATCAATCGGCCATTTTTGTGTGATACAAAAAGTTTACTAGTTATCTGCAAGGGGTACTGAAATTTAATCTATTTAACAATGTGAAATTTTACCATAATAGTGTCAGAACTGCCCATGCAACCTAATTTAAGGAAAAAAAGACAAAAGCAAAGCAAATTCACAGGAATTTATATTTAAAATTTAGCCACCTTTTAGATACGCAGGGGTCATTACAGATTCATGGTCCACTTGCTTGTATTTTCTGTACAGGGACTATAAGAACCAAAGGGGTGGGGGGGAGAACCAAATGAACATCCTCTAGAAAGGCCATCTTAGGGAATCTTTCAGTAACGGTCAAGTAAAGAAGAAACTTGGTTTCAAGCTCAAGTAAACAGAACACCCTAGTAAACTGAGGCTATTTAGCTGTAGTTTACTGAATGCAAACTTCAACCAGCAAGCCCAAGTATTTCACCTTTTACTTATTTTTAATGAAAGTGTCAAAACTAAAACATCTTTGAACTCTTAAGAGTATCAGTTAACAAACTATTTTATAATTTAAGTCACACAAATGCACATTCACAAGCCTTCAACTATACACTCAAAGAAACTGTCTTCAAGTTACTCATTTTAAGAACTTAATCAATATATCAAATACTAAATACAGGCAAAGATATCTGTTTAACTTTAGTATTAAAAATTACAAACAATACCATTTATATTAAAATATGGACTTTGTAATTATATAAGTTTTAAAAGCACTAGTCTCTAGAAAAACGCTGCCATGTTTTTCATTCACCAAACTGTTAACTTAGAAGTGATTACCAAATGGAAAATTCACCAACTGGTGGGTGAACTATGTATCAAATGTACCCATTAAGTTTCCCACAGGTATCACTAAGATACTTGACACAACTCCTTAAAGTAACAAGTATCATCAACTACTTTCAATGTTTGGTAGTTAGAACAAGTTTATCTGCCACATAGTTTCATTTATTGCTTTTCTTTGCTGTGCTGGGGATGAAACCCAGGGCCATAAGCATGTTGGGCAAGCACTCTACTCCAGAGGTCTAACTGTAGCCCTTCTCATCATATCTTTAAAATTTTTGAAATTTAGCAACTCAAACACATCCTCAAAATGAGTAATTGAGTATTTAAACTTAATATGCAAGGGTGCATAATTCAACTGATCATAATACTAACATCTTTAAAATTTCTCTTAAGCCATGAGTGATCCTAATTCTTTTACGTGGTCAAAGCCCACTACTGCGAACAGCTTTAAAGTTCCTTGAGGAACATGGCTAGGCTGAAAGTCTGGAAATGTTGGCTTTGGTAGTGACCAAAGCAGAAAAAAGTGTCTGGTTTTCCTGTGCTGCCAGTCCCACCCTCCCAAATAAATATACCCACCGGTGTGAATTGACAATGTAGTCCAAAGAGCAAGGCAGGAAACGGAGTCCAGATCCTCAAAATGGCAGTACAGGGCATAACCACTAGGCCACCTATCAGTGCAGTACAAAAAGTACAACCCTGTGTATCATGGTGCAAAAGCTGGGGCCTAGGTTTCGCATTGTGCATCTCACACCTATGGAAATAATAAGAGGAGTAAAATCTATAGAAATTCACACCCTAAGAAAGTGGGTGTTCACAGGAGACTGGTGTCAACACTTGCCTAGGAAGGTTGTTGGCTACTGACAAGTCCAAAGTTGGAAGGAAATGAAATTTTATAATCAATCCTGTTGAGTTTGATAATGAACTCAATGTGGGAGTGTTTGTCAACAACGCTTTGCAAATCATGACACCAGTGTATAATGCTTATGAAAATTACTACCCCACAAAAATCTAACATTCTTCAAGAATTATTTTTAACTTTTTTAAAGAGTTTGGAAAGGTTTCAACTATGAAAATTTGGACTAAACAACAATGTCCCAAACTTGCAATTTTCTGGTTTTAAACTCTTCCCTATACCAGCTGACCTTGGAAAGACATGTTGACACATTGAAAGTTTAAGGTGGAGAATTCCAGAGAAAGGGAAACTATGACCCAAGGATGTGTAACAAGGTGGTCTGTCAAGAACAAATGTGTACTTTCCGAGGGTCAACAGTTTTGTGTAGAGTGGATTCCTTACAAGACATAAAATCACTGCTCTTGACTCAATCCTTCGCCATGTTGCTGTCAGCTCACCAACTAAGTGTATCTTGCTGGGCCCATTTTCCCATGGTCTGTAGAAGGCGCTGTGAAGCACATCCTGTTCTAGCTCTGGGGCCCTTCCCCCCTCTGCAGCCTTACCCAGTGCAAAGAATGCGCCCCCTACTGACTCCAACATTCATCGCCTTTAGCCGACTTGGCTGCGGTGCATTTTGGGTGGGGGCTGGTATTTTCATGGCCATAAACCAGAAGCAACAATGCAGATTTATAAAGAAACTATATCAAGCTACACAAGAGATTTTTTCTTTTCTTTTTTTTTTTTTCATTTTGAAGGTTCAAGACACAGGCACAAGAAGCATCAGGAATGGGTATTGGGTGTGTGGGGATGGACAGCATTAAAACGACAAACAGTAAACAGTTTTGTTCTTTTTCCCTCTTAAGCCTTTGTCTGTGAAATGGGGTTATGGCAAGAACTGTCCAGAGAAACTAGTGAATGCAAGAACATTAGAAAGATAGCGTGTGTGTGTGTGTGTGTGTGTGTGTGTGTGTGTGTGTGTGTGTGTGTGTCTAAAAAGGATATTAGACTTTACAGCCCAATCTTGGACAGAAGAGGAAGAGAAGCAATCGCGCCTTTTCCAGCAGACAGGAGGCATCCAGGTTGGGCGGGGAGTCAGCCCAAAGGAAAGAAGAGGCGAATAAGAGGGTGGTCACATAAGAGGGTAGTCAAAGAACTACTCGTTCATTGCATTTAAAAAAACACTTTTTCACGCCTTCCTAAATTTCCATTTTCTGCCATCTTACTGCAAAGTTGAGGCTCAGAAAGCTCCTACGAGTCCGTGCTGACCAGGCAACTCAGACCAAGAAAAAGGGGTGGTGGAGGACTGAGATCAGGATAGGAGTGAAGCCCAGAATGTTGGGGAGGCAGGATCGCACCGGGGAGGCAAAGACTTTTACTCCTTACCATGCGTGCTCCCCGCCCCCCAGCCTATTCCCCCCTCCCCCAGCTAGGGGTGGGCAGACCTGGCAGAAGGCTCCTTCCAAGCATTGGGGTGTGCGTGGGGGGCTCGTTTTGGGAAGGGATTTAGTTCCAGGGATGCGCGAAGTGAGGCTCTGGCTGGGGGCGGGGTGGGAAAATGCCTTTAGCTGCAAGAGCCCCAGGCGGCCAGGTAGGCTGCCTGTGTGGGCAGGCTGGTGGGGCGGAGAAGGGGGTCGGGCTGCAGGAGGAGGCGCCTGGACCCCCGACCAGCGCCCAGGTAGCGGTCCACGCTGGGACGGGCGGCGCGTCCGCAGCGGAGTGTGCACCGTGCGAGCGCACCCGGAGGTGCAGCGTGAACAACAATGCGGCCCGCGCCCAGGAGGGCAGCAGACGCGGGACAGGGCAGGCCCCGCGCCGCTTACCTTGACTCGGCCTCGAGGCGCGCGCGGGGCCGGCGTGCTCCGGGGCCGGGCGGCGGCGGCGGCGGCGGCGGCGGGCGGATGGCGGCGGCACGGCGAGGGCGGGGAGGGCGCGCCCGAGGCCTCGTTGCGCTTGGGCTCGGCGGGCTCCGGCTCGCGCCGCGGCCGCGGCTGCTGCCGGGGGGCGCGGCGGGCGCAGCAGAGCGGCGGGCGGCGGCGACGGCGCGAGCGGCTCCCTCCAGTCCCCGCGCGGGCGGCGGCGGCGGCAGCGTCGTCGAGCGGTGCAGACAAAGGAGGGGCGGAGGGAGGAGACGGAGGGTGTGGGAGCGGCGGCTTCACCGGCGCGGGCGGGCGGCGACGGCCGCGCTTCCCTCGTTCCTCGGCGGCGAGGACCGAGAGAGGGAGCTGTGTCTGAGGAGACGCCAAAATCCCCCTTAGCGGTGCCTGCGGGAGGGGGAGGGGGCACAAGATGGCGGCGGCCGGGGGGCGGGAGTTCAGCTCATGGATCCCGGCGGGCGGCGAAGGGGAAACCGGGCCGGCGGAGGCGGCAGCGGCAACGGGCGGGGGAGGGGGCCGATCCCGCGTCTCCCCTCGGCAGACAATACAAGCGCCTCGGAGCGAGTCCCCGAACCTGCCCTAGCCAAAATGGCGGCCGAGAAAGAGCGGAAGTGACGTAAGTAGCTCATTAGCATAAGAGGACTCATTGTCCAGCCAAGTGGGGGGGGGCAGTGAGGGGACTGCACCCCTTCCCTCTATGTCTCTCAGATCTAACTCTCCTACTTCAGTCTGTGCCTGCACCCAACTTTTCTAGGGGGGGAAAGTCCCCCACCACCCCGACCACCAGTAAGGGAAATTATATAATCCCCACTGAGGGGGAGCTCTCGCGAGAACCTGGAGGATTTGCCATTGACCCACTAGGAGGCGCCGCGGATAATGGCCGCAGTGCGCTCCCGGGGCCCGTGTGCTTGGCGGGCGCCTTCCTCTGGCCGCAGCGCCAGCGGCGGAGGCAGAAGCAACGGGCCGCAGCACGCCCAGCACTCAGTCAGGTGGCCGTGCTGGGGATCCCTGCGCGGGCCCAGCTGAGCCTGGACTACATCTGGAAGGAGGGGTGTGCAGGGCGGCCCAGGGCAGCTCCACGTGCTCTGAGGCGCGCTCACCGGCTGGGCAGCTGCTGGAAGGGCCAGGGACGTGCCTTAAATGTGGTGTGACCTCGTGCTGAGCCCTTCCTGGTGAGGTGGAGTATTCACTGCCCAAGGGGGCCGCATTTTACAGGTCTACTGTTGCCTGGGCCTTGACATTCCTCCAACTCAAGTCATTGACGCTTCTCTTGGGCCTGAAGAAAACACGTGTATACCCAAGTGTTTTGAGGCCACTGGACGGGTGGAGCTGAAGGATGAAGTGATGTTGCTAATGGCCCTCCGTAAGACCCTTAAGAACACTGTAATCTTAGTGCTCCTACCATCTGGGTAGCAAGACAACATGCTTAGGCCAGTCAGAACAACTTTCAACCCAACTTTTATAGTAGAGTGCATCTGAGAGTATATCATTGGTGAAACATTTAAAAGTAATGAATGCTTGTAATCCCAGCACTCGGGAGGCTGAGGCAGGAGGATTGTTGTGAGTTCGAGACCAGCCTGAGCTACAAAGTGAGCTTAAAGCCAGCCTGACCTGCATAGCGAGACCCTGTCTCAAAAAGACAAAATAAATAAATAAATAAATAAATAAAGTAATGAATGCCTTGGATTACCCAAGGATAGTGTTTCAAGGTGTTACCTCTAAATACACCTCTTTTACTAAGTTTACAAATGATTTTCAAATAATAACATCTGAAAAGAATCTTAAACTAGTAAGACTTAGGTTAGCAGGTTATCCAACACATTGTTCCATTAATTTCTGCAATTAACATCTTTTTGGGCCAAATCAGTATTTCAACAGAAAACAGGAGCTGGAAAATATGTATGATTGAACTATTAATTTCTATTCACTGAAAGGAACAGTATTTATATTGTTTGGTCAATCCTACATGCCTGTATCTGGTAATCTGAGCACCTACTTTGAAAATAACATGTACTATAATGACCTTTGTTAATTTCCTATCTTGTTTTGAAATTTTATATCACATTATTTTTATCTTACAAAAAAGGAAGTTGTTAAAAAAAAAAAAGCAGTAGGGAAAGCTTGGGCAAAACACTTGACCAGGAAGATGAAGAGTCTACACACTACATTGTACAGGCAGAGAACTTATGTGAAATAAGCAAAATAAGGTAATCTTAGTTTTCCTTGGATATTTTTAGATTTTATATAGTGATAGATAATACAAAGGAAATCTGGATTTCATCACTGGCTTCATGAAGCAAAAAAGGATGCTGTATTCAGATGTTTAAAAATTGTTTGCAGTTGATGTCACAGGTTTACTACAAAAATGCACTGAGATAGCCCAGATTCTTTTCTAAATGACTTCCAAATAACCTGTTTCTACTCAACTCCAACACTGATAAAGTGTTGTTAATGAGTGTAAGAACCAAAAAGATAAAAAGACAAAAATTGGGCAGGGATATATAGATCAGCATTGCAGTGCTTGCCTGCCAAGCTTGAGATTGAGTTCGATTCCTCATTCCTTGCTTAAAGGACAACAGTTATGTATTCTAGTGAGGTATGAAAAGCAATGCTTTACAGTAAGGTTCTCTAAACTGATTAATTTCTGTTCTACATCATACTGAAACCTTTGGGTTCAAAGAAAATAAATCCTTAGCCCTTCAAAAATATTAATTGCAAGGGCTGAGGCAGAAGGATCCTTGTGAGTTCAACAGTCTGGGCTACAAAGTGAGTTTAGGGCCAACATGAACTGTACCGAAAGACTCTGTCTTATAAAGACCCAAAAAAAGGAAATAAATACATAAGACCAAACAAGCACTTTATAATTCTGTTATCTATAGTTTAAACCTAATTTTACATGAAATTTGATGAGTTTTCTAGTTATTAGTAATGACAGAAATCCCTTCCCCAAAGAAAGCTGATTCCTGGTGGGCCAGCCAAATAGCTTTAGGCAAAACAATCATAGTGGCTCTTACTGGAGTGTGTATTATGGGTTTACCTATGGGCATGGGGAGAAGTTTCATGTTCAAAACCACAAAGGTTTTAGTTTATTCTGGTAAGAGCAGAGTGAAATGCAAATGATTTATCAGACTGTTTTGTTAACAATTTAAGCCTCAAAATATAAAAGATACTGTTCACCAAATTAAATAATTCAGACACTATTCTTTCTACTTGCAAAGTTAGCTAAATTCATCTGCTCAAAGTATGTTTGTACTCACATTTTTAAAAATATGATGGCAAAACTATGCTACAGTTAAAAAATTATCATTTTTGAAATACTTATGTTAAAAACAAACAAAGAATTTGCTTAGGCTTTATGGAATACAAGTAACACAGAAACCACCATATGTATTTCATAAGCATAATTAACATTTCAATCCCAAAAAAGCATAAAGAGCTATGAATTGTTTTTATAAGAAATATTTTATAAAGATTCTGTCCCACAAAAGAAATTTTGCAATCAGATATTCTAAAGAAACCAGTAACATTGAATATGAAAATCAATGTGCATTTATTTGCGGGTCTTAATACAGCAAAATGTAAATGAAAATTGAGAGTACTGCTCATTAGGCAAATAACTTTAAAATTGTTTTAAGTAAAAAATGGAGTTTCTCCAGACAAGATATTAATATAAAATTTACCTTACCTTATGGTTATGCTCTAAGAGTATATGCTACAACAATCAGTAAGAGGGCTCCTTTATATTTCAATTGAAATGAACATGATAAGTAGAAATGAGTAATTTTCTTTTATGTAGTAGCAAAAAGAGTCAATAATCCTTTCAAGAAAGAGACAATTTCACTTCCTCCCAGCTTGGATTCACCATAAACACGATCCACAAATGATATTGGAACCTGATTTAAAAAAAAAAAAAAGTACATGTTAAAGTCAGTCTTCAAAAAAAGCTAGAAGGCAGCTCAGTAGGCACAGTCATTACAAGAACAGAGGTGCTTTGCCACTTGAGAATTAGGGGCATCTTAAAACACTCATGTACTGAAATTAAACATGCATTTTATCACCTAATAACAGGTCATATAAACCAAATCTAAAACTGTTTGAAAAGCACAGATGATGAATATTATGTTGGTTTAGTCAAGTTTCAGGTAGCATTTCAAGGAGAAACTATAAAGTAGCCTTTCATTTAGTTCCTTCATTTCTAAAGTTTGGCTGTCAGTGTTTTTAGCATTAAAATCTTAGAATTTCTGTAGAAGTTGCACTCTAGGGTAGTTGTTTTCTAAGGCAGTGTTTTAGTTTCCAATCTTCCCAAAGAGCTTATGAGCTATACATCCCCTAGGTCCTTGCTCTGTAATTCCTAGCCATTTTTGTTTACTCATTAGACATAGGCACATAGGATTCATTATTCTGTTTAAAATATTATTGGTGGGTAAGAGGGAAAGTGGCTAACAGACTCAAACTAATATTGAGTGGTCAGAAGGAAAGACCAGGATAGAGGTGGTACCTGTAACTTTCAATTAATTAAAGCTAAAGCCAGGTGTGGTGGTGCATGCCTGTAATCCCAGCACTTGGGAGGCTGAGGCAGGAGGATTTGTAGCTCAAGACCAGCTTGAGCTACAAATGAGCTTAAGGCCAGCCTGAACAGCATAGTGAGACCCTGTCTCAGAAAGACATTAAAAAAAAAAAAGTTAAAGATAAAAGCTGGGCAATGTAGCTCAAGCCCAGCATATTTAAGGTCCTTGGTTTGACTGCTAGCAATGAAAAAAAAGGAGGAAAGCATACTTTTAAGTTATAGTAGGACAAATGTATTACTTTGAAAGGAATTGAAATTATCTATCACCTTTTAATGCATGGGCATTTGAAACAACTGCCCACACCTTAATAGTTATGAAAATTTGGCTTTTCATCACAACAGTCTACACCTTATTGTTCTTTTATAAGGAACATGACAGAGTATCAGTCACATACCTCACCAATAGTGTAATTCAGTTGCCTTGCTCGAACAATCATCTCCATCTGGAAGACATAGCCTTTAGAAACACATTTTTCTATTAACTTCTGTAGAACTTCTTTTTTGTATAATCTGTAAGAGATCACAATATAGATGAAAACCTGTCAGCCATCCTTGTGTGTATGTATCTTGAACATTCAAGGAGTTCAAGTATTTATAAACGCTAAATACTCACTAGGTGTTGGTATAGAGAAAAGTTCTCCTAGTTGTACATCTGTCACAAAGATCACAAAATTTCTAACTTAATATATTTTTAAAAATGAATTCTTAGTATGTTTTAGAGAATTACTTTCCTGTCATACTCTCAGAAATTAAAATACCATAAAACTAATCACTTGGTTCAGAACTACTCGTTTTAGTTCTAAAATTCCTGAAAATGTTTAAAGGTGAAAGGGTACAAATTGCTCCAAATATTGGAACAAGGGAATTGTTATGGTTTGTGTCTAAATGTCTCCCAGAAACCTCATCCAGTGACAGGGTGCAGCATTTTCAGAGATAGCCCAACATGGTGGTGTGATCAAGGGTCAGTGACTAGTAAATCAGCCCACTGATGGGTATGGTTCCTGCTAGGAATAAGGGTGTAAGTGCTATACCTAATGTAAGGCAAGTGCACACAATGTAGCAGACAGATGCTAATGTGTCTTATGTGTGCATGTACGCATACTGAGGCAGGAGATGTGAGTTCAAGCCTAGTGCCTGATGCTGTCTCAAGCCATCCCCTTAAAAACAAAGAGGCTTGTCCCTCCCTGGTTACTTTTGCCATCTTGTGGGCGCCATGAACTGTTTTTTTGTGATGGCCCTCTGCCAACTACCCTCCCTTGGAGCCCACTGATTATGGACTGAAACCTCTACACACTGTGAGCCAAAATAAACCTTTCTCCGTTTAATTCTGGATGTTGGGTATTTTGACTCAGCATTGACCTTCTCATATTTCTTACTTTTTTCCTCACACACACTTCATTGTTTAATCCCTAAGTTCTCACTTTCCTTTTAATTGTGACTTAGCTTTGAGAAAAGACTAGAACGTCAGATACGTTGGAACAGCTACATACATTGGATGACCAATATTTAAT
Organism: Ctenomys sociabilis; assembly: GCA_004027165.1. NCBI lineage: Eukaryota > Metazoa > Chordata > Mammalia > Rodentia > Ctenomyidae > Ctenomys > Ctenomys sociabilis. The sequence continues at coordinate 26,348 of PVKA01010688.1, forward strand.
AATTAGCAAACATTTCCTTGAAAATTTACCAGGAAAAAGTCCCCTAGGTTGAGCTGTTTAAGCTAGGTTAAGACAACAACTAGGCACCATAGTAGGATGGAGGTAATCAAACAGAGGTCACCTGATTTGCAAACTAAGATGAGGTGGAAAGTTCTGAGGGGGGAACCCATTTACTTTCTTCAGTAACTTCAAATAGTGGGGAGCTCCCTGTTGCCAGTTTTATTTTCACTTAAACCAGTGGGTACTGAGGCAGTGATTTCTTTTTTTTTTTTTTTTTTTCCAGAACCGGGGATAGAACTCAGGCCCTTGCGCTTGCCAGGGAAGCACTTATTCCACTGAGCCATCTCCCCAGCCCCTGTGATTTCTACTTTTACTTAGAAAGCTAGGAGAGGCATAACAGTTCTTTTTACAAGTTAAGATCCTCTGGACTTATAGTGCCTAAGGATGTCATGTGGAATCCAGATCTGCAGGGTTTTTCTAGCAATCTTCTACCTTTTGGCTTTTAGGTGGGTAGCCAATAGATAGCACAGCCCATGGAAGAACCTAAGACAGCTTAGCATTTGTATTCATTTATTCAGAGATACCATAAAGAGAACGTAAAGAAGTTTGGAATAATGAGAAGAAAACATGATAGTAGCATTTACCTATTCATTCATTCAATAACGACTTGGGACTGGGATAAGGGACTGTGACAGTAATGGGATGTGTTTTAAATGTGGGGTCGGGCAATTCATTCTTTTTCAGGAGTCATATTTTAAAGACATTTTTCATTACAGCTTTCTTCCTCTTCCCCACACTCTGTATAGAGTCTTTAAACTTCTAGCTAATGAAATAAAGTTACGCTTATGTAGGCATATGATCCCATGAAGACACTTAGGAGCAAGGTGGCTTTAATATGCTTCATATGAGGTTGTTGTTGGAGATTCCTTTTGTTATTAAGATGTATAGCCTCCTAAATGTGTGGATCTAAGGACAATGAGAAAATTTCTGTTCAACCACACACTGACCTTTATGTATTTAACAAACCACAGCTTTCATGATAAGACAATGGTATTTAACCTTTTAAAATCTGAGACATTAACAGCCCACCTCTATGTCTGGCTCCTATCACTGCTGTCATGAGCAACAGAGCTCCCCAACTCCCCTTATCTTCATTCCACACGGCTCTGGGCTGGGCCGGGCCAGGCTGCCCCCTCATTACTTGCCCTGCACACCCTCTATCCCACAACCCTCGCAGCTTCCCTCAAACTGTCACAACTGTGCTCTGTGCAGCTCACACTGGCCTTTCCCTTTCTGTACAGACTGAACGCCACTATTCATTCTTTGCATCGCTGCTCCATGGCAATCAGAGAAATCAATCAGGTCACACGTGATTCCTTTGCCTTAAAATTGGAGCTGAAGGAGTCTTTTGGGTTCTTTTTGTTGATGTATATACTGAGCTCTGCTTTCTAACTTCCTTTTTAGTTCTATAGGCTTCATTTTTCTTTTCATTTGCCACTCAGCAGCCAGCTTCTCATTTGTGTATGCTTTAAAGTCACTGAGAATCAATCAACATTATTTAATGGACAACAGCCCATATTAAATAATATAAAAGGCAATATTTATAGTCATTTGGCCTGGCCATAAAATGCAGTTCACATCTACTGGAGCAAATCTAGAACACCACACACATAAATCATCAGGAAAAAACACAAACTCCAGGGACAAAATCTTTGGCCCAATTAAAACAAAGTGGGGAGGGGAGGACTGGGGAGGTATAACTCAGTGCTAGAGCTCTTGCCCATATATTTGACCCAGTATTGCAAAAAGGAGAAAAAAAGTAAATAAAAAGTTTCATATAATAGAAAGAAGATTTTAAGCTTTTCTGAAGATGTTATATCCAAACTGCAGAAATTACTGAAATTTGGGCTGAGGAGATAGCTCAATAGAATAAGTGTTTGCCTGGCACATGCAGGGTCCTGAGTTCAATTCCCGGTACCACAAAAAAAAAAAAAAAAAAACTACTGAAATTTGTACTATTCTTTAGAGTATATATCAGTAACAACAGTGCTCCAAAGGAGTAGTCAAACCTCACAGTGTGAATAAGAGCATTCACCTGAGCCTGATATTGAACTTAAGGAAAATACTTCTGCTTCAGATATTCAGGCTCCATTAGCAGCTTCTTAGGAATTTTTATTTGCTTTTGTAGCATTCCAGAACAAAACTGGAATGGAATGAAAAATGTTTCTTTAAAATAGCCATTGTAACACAAGAAATTTAGCTAAGGAATTATAAATAGAAAATTATACTTTACCTGAAGCTTCCTGTTAAATCAGATGCTCCTGGTCTCAGCAAAATCTGAGTTATAAAATTGGCCCCACGGCTGCCAGATAAAGCAATCAGGTTTTTCGGTTAAACAGTTTAGAAACAAGAGCAAAAATATGTCCAGAATGCTAAAAATGCTACTTATTTCATAAATGGGAATATTCCACAAAAATGATACACCAATTTCATGAATGTAACACAACTGCACAAAATGTTAATTCTATGCAGCAACAAAATCTTTAGTGAAGTGAGATATGATACTCATTTTTCAGGAAGTAGGGATTTTATTTTCTGAAGGTGAAATTTAGGGGAGACCTACAAAGCAATTATTCTCCCAAACTTCCAGAACAAAAAAGTTATAGAATTGACATTTACCAACAGTCACCGTGTGAAATTATCAAGCCATCATCTACAATTATGAACACTTGACAGAAAGAGATCCCTGCTCTGATAGAATTTGTTAAACAAAAAGATTTGGTAAAGATTTTTCCAGTTCCAGTTAAGAACAAAAGTAGTAATAGGTCAGCCCACATAAAAATGGTATAGTACTTTTCAAGAAGGTAACCAAGAAGGATTGTTTTCCTGTGTGTGTGATATCCAGAAACTGACTCATTCTAAGCAGTAGTCCTAGTCTATCGAATACCTCCCCACTCCCAGTGTAGGGCTTAAATAATGGAAACATTTCTTAATTTTCTTCTCAGTACCTCTCAGGGACCCACCTATAAATTCCAGGCCATGCAAGTTCATAAATAGTGTATAACAATAACTTTGGGATCATAACTTCATAATCATGGGCTTGCTGTATCCTCACCCAGGGGAGAAAGAGCAAGTCTCTGGCCTATACTTAAGAGGGCAGTAATCCCACAAAGGAGCCTGCCCACATGACATCTTCTAAACTAAACAATCTCTCAAAGGTCTCATCTCCACGTTCCAAAAGGCTTTAATAAATAAAATCTGAGAGGAACATGAACAGTAACAACGACTTTTAGGTAACTGCTTTAGACACGAAAGGTATATAGACTGTGTTTCCCATACAGGGAGAGAGCCGATGGGAGCAGCAGGTCTTCAGTTCCTGCTTAAGAGAGCATTAACCTCATCATAGGGTCTGCCCACATCTTCTCAGTACCTCTCAGGGACCCACCTATAAATTCCAGGCCATGCAAGTTCATAAATAGTGTATAACAATAACTTTGGGATCATTACTTCAAACACAATATAGACTATTAGTGCCTAACATTAACATTTCAAAAGATGCCCAAAGCAACTTTTTTTTTAGTGGCAGAACCAGGGATTGAAGAAAGCAACTTTTGTACTCTAGCTACTTAACATGCTCATATTCAGAAAAAAAAATTCCTTCAGGGACCGAAGTGAATAGTTTCCAAGGCTCTATAGAGGGCCTCATCTGGTCCTCATCCAGGCCCAGGTTTGTATCGGTCATCCCATGGCAAAGTTACTGGAATCCTACTCAAGTTAATCCCAATCTACCACTCCCAATACAACACACTGCATAAAGACACAATAATACATCCAAAATGGTGGGGAACCAGGAGGGTCCTGAGTCTGGCTAATATGATGGTTAACCAGAGCAAAAGGCCTTCGACCCAGGACTGAACCTGGATTTTAATCATTTGTGAAGGGAGTGGGTTGAAGATGATGGAAAATACGGGAGTGCCATGAACTGGACTAGACACGAGGCCTCTGCAGAGAGGATATAAGAAAGAGTAATCTAAGTAACACAACTGAGAGAGTATCTCATGTTTTGGGGTTGGTGCTTCAGCTCTAAAGTGTAATTTTGTATGCCCTAATCCCTGCCCACCACAGCTCAGACTATGTTTTATTTGGTAGCTACAGGGGCCCAGGAAAACACTGCCTTATCTTTGTGTCAACATCAGCAGTTCGGCTGGACCAATATGCATTGCTAAAAGCCAATGGAAGGCATAAGGAAAAGTCCTAGCCAGCTTTAGACATACCAATACATAGAAATAGGGACAGGCATAGCCAAGATGGAGACAACTGCTCCTCCTTCAAGGACAGTCATCCAGGTGGGTCCTCCACACATGCCCTGTCAGCAAAAGGTTTTATCTTTATATGAATCACAGTCAGGGGCTAGTTCTGACCTGAGAGCCAGCATTTTTCTTCTTTCAATTTGTTTCTATTAGCTATAAAAATATTATAGCTGGACAGTTTACCCCCCAAAACTGGATTTAAGGAAAAAAGTATGTGTATATATGTATTTGCATACCTACATAAGGTAGTACTTATTTTTATTATTTTTCAGGAAGCATCTGTGTTGATCAGGCTGGCTTTACATTCCTAGGTTCAAGCAATCCTCCTGCCTTGTATCTTGAGTAGCTGAGACTACACAGGTGTGCACTACCTCACCAGGCAATGCATTTTTAAATTAGCCTAGGTGGACATTATCAACTATTAACAATTACAAGACACAACTGAAATGTGATGTTTCTGTGATGCCCTGATTTTAGCTAATAAGTGAATGACCAAATTCAGAATGCCTTTGGGGATTACTGACTGCACAAGAGAATCATCTGGAGGCCTGTGCAAATGCTGGTCTTAAAGTCCACTTTTGGAGACTCAGTCATTTATGTTGTAGTTTTTCATGATTTTCTCCATATGCGATATCCATATGCAGGATAGAAAATAACTACCTTATTTAACCCATTTTATTTCATGGATGTTTGGGCTCTTAAATATTTTAAATGACTGCCTCAAGCTTCCACAGTTGAGGAAGAACTGAGGTGAACTTAATGAAATCCTAAGTATCAAACAAGTGGGTGACAAAAGAAAGATATCAATGATAGGAAGACATATATCTCATTTTGTATAACCCTGGAAAGTCCAAGTGAGTTGGATCAAACATGATGAAAGATTCAAGGTAAGGCAAAGAATACAGTAAATTAAATGACAAAGAATTTTAGCCCAGGTCCAACTCCAAAGTCCTGTTACTGTATGTTGCTAAATTAAATGATATCTCATTATTTACTTAAGATTGCTAAAAAGGTTAGCAATGTTAAGTGTTGGGAGAAAATCCTATTTAGTCCAAAAACATACAGTTCATATAAATTTACTGAAAGGCAAGTGGATAAATTATTGCTGAGAGATAATTTCTACCAAAGATTCAAAGGTCTATGATGATACTTAGTGAAAAATATAAAGGAAAAATTATAGTTTAAAAATTATCTAGGAATATTTAGTTACCATCTGAATTCAAGGCATAATTCAAACCAAATAATACACTGCTAGTGGTGACACCAATAACAATAGCACATGTATATTACCTGATTATTTTTCTTTTCAAGTCCCAGCCATATACACCTCCATTTCCTTTGTAGCGAGTACCAGAGACAATATCAAAATTACCCTCCCTTTGCTTTCTGTAGGAAAAAAAAAGTATCAATGGTAAAAAGCTCTTGTTTCAATAGGAATTTTTCATAAGCTACACAAACAAAACTTTGAAGTAACATGGAGAAAAATAGTACCAACAAAACAGATGGAGTAGCTACTGAAATACCTTTCAAAATGGGAATTTCAAACCTGATTCTATTTCACTTTTAATCATTTTTGACAAAAAAGAAAACTCCACTCGATGTCTTCATCATATGATACTATCTTAAAAGGTATTAGTAAACTTACTAATTTCACCAGTATCTTTTTATTTACTCATACTCCCCTACCCCTATTCCCTACCCCAACCCCAGCCAAGGAAACACAATATAAAACCAGTGTGGTAGTCCTCTACACCTTTCTCTAGGCGTATAGAAAACAATGAAAGGCTTATTATCTCCCTAGTTTGGGGTTTCATTTACAAAGCTGAAATCCAAAAAATTACACTTTGTAACATGTTTTCTGTCTGTTAACATACATCATGGAATTATGGACATCCCTACAGATCAATAGAGGTCTTCCCCATTCCCTTTCATAGCTGCAAAAATAGTTAAGTATTCAACTTAGACCTCTGTGGCTGTTTTCATAGTGGGCTTCCTTCCCTTCAATAACTAAATACCAATGAATAATACCAAAATAAACATATTTCTAACAGATAATGCTACAAATTATTTTCCACAGGTTACAGCAACTCATACTTTGAGAGCAATATTTGAATGTGTCAATTTCTCACCATTTTAAGAGTACTGGATACTACTTTCCTAAAAGTTAATTCTGACAACCAACGAGTAATCATTACTTTATATTTGCACTTCCTCCACTATAATCTTAAGGTGAACATTCAACTTGTGTCTTTCCACAATTTTCAACTCTACTGGTTCCATCCCATTGTCATGCAAAGATGTGTTTGAGTATTAGATATATAAGCAAAGTGGGTCTCAGGAGACTTTACAGAGATCAAAGCATGAGCAGTGGCTACTAAGAGGGAGAAAGTATTTCAAGCAAAGAACATAGAGCCCCATATTAACTATGAAATGAGAAGAGTATGCCTGTAGCCTGGAAAGCAAAGGAAAGATGCGTAAGGCCAGGTCAAAGGTGTGTGTGTGTGTGTGTGTGTGTGTGTGTGTGTGTGTGCGTGCGCGCGCGCTTATGTGTGCGTGCACACGCATGCATGCACATTCCATACTGTCCTCTGTGGTCTCAAAAAATTTAGGTTACAAAGAAATGATCTGTTATATATCCTGAGGTCTCCTAAATACATTAACTATATACATCTATGAGCCCCAAATCTATATTTTTAAAAGAAAACAAAATAGCCAAGTATAAAACCAGAAGAGTACTGGTTTCAATCATCATTTTTTCCAAATATTAGAAATTAGTACCTACCTAATGAATTCAGGAATAAATTTTGGCTGAAATGTGGAAGAAACAAACAGTTAGTAAAGAAGGGTAAGACTATCATAACTAAGTAGTAAACATTGTGTTACTTACATGGTGTGAGAGGTCAGCATCCATGATAATTATGTAGTTTCCTGTGGCGTGCTTCATTCCATGAATATATGCAGTTCCTGCAAATGAAAGCACTTATATACATTAAAAAAATCACCAAAAATGTTTTGCTGTACAAGTGAGTGGAAGAACACTGTTCAGCACTCAAAAGCCCAATGTTACTCTTCTAAAAGTAGTATCAACAAATGGCTAGCTTTCCAGGTAAGTGGATAGTTCACATGTCACAAATATAATTAAGCAGGTACCTGGTCACCTACTTCCCATTATGATGCTAATATAATAGAGGGGGAAAAAAAGAATCAGTTACACAGTAGCTCACTTAAGCAATGAACACTTGGTTACCAGTCTTAGATTACATAAAAATTAACACATTCTCAAAGTTTTAAAAACCATGTTCACATTGGTGCTTCCTCAGTATCAAGACAGTAAAGCCACATTTATATATCAGCACTCTAATACAATTTTCCAAAACACTGACTTCAATTCCTACCCCTGTATCTGACCATATCTCAGAAATTGCCACAAACTGACAAGTGATGACCTTTGATTTCCTACCTTTACCAATGACTATGTGTAAAGTTCTACTGATTCTATATTCAAACCATCCCTTAACTTCTTTCTCTAAAGGATAAAATGTATTTAGTACAGGGTCTACAAGGTCCCACTACAGATTAGACTTTTAGTGATCCTCCTGTGTGCAGGCTCCCAAACACTGGGACTACAGGCATAGGCCACCACGCCCAGTCTCATTCATCTCAGCGTGCCCAGGGGTGGGGCTGGTATGGCAGGGTGGCTGGCCAGAGATCAAATCCTGGTCCCTGTATATGCCTAAGCAGGAGATTCTTTCTCTTGTCTGCACCCTCATGTTCTTCTCAGTAACTCTCAGTTTCCCTGCTTCTGCTCTTTCTAGCATGCCAAGTTCATTTCCACAAAAGCTGCCCACTAAATGCCTTCTACATACAAGTCCAGTTACACTAGACTGCAACACTCTGCTATGTGGGGCAAAGGCACACCTAGAAACCTTTATGCCTCCAGTCTTCTACTCAAAGAGATCTGGACCGTGAGTGTAACTGGGTGGGAGGAGGAATTGGGAATTTCTGCATTTTCTCGTTCCAAACCATCATAATTAGGAGGAATCATTTCTAATGTTTGAGATGGCATAATATGATAAATATGGTTGGCAACAATTAATTGTATATTTCTTTCTCTTTTTTTGGTCTTTTTACGCAGTTCTGTCTTTTCTTTTTTTTTTTTTTTTGAGGAACCAGGAATTGAACTCAGGCCTTTGGCGCTTGCCTGAAGCACTTATTCTACTAAGCCATCTCCTCAGCCCCCAAATGACTAGTCTTGAGTTTACTTGGTAGCCCAGGCTGGTCTCAAACTCACAGGGATCCTCCGGCCTCAGCCCCCAAAGAAGTGTGTACCACTATGCCTGGTTTTGTGTACTTTTAAACAGAACGGATAGTGAATGTTCCCAACACAACTGATGTTTTAGTTTAGGTAGCCAAATATCTCAATCTTCATCAGACCCTGAGTATTGCATATATGCCATACTGCACCCCACAAATATAATTACAACGTATCAAAAATACACAGTACTTAAGAAAAAAACCAGGCCTTAAGGTACTTTTCTCTGGTTGCTGAGACAAAATACCTGACACCCAAAGTTGAGGAGGAAAGGCTTATTTAGCTTAGTTTATAGATATTTCAGTCCATAATTACCTGGCTATAAGGCAGGGTGGCATCAGAGAAGGGAAAAAAGTTCATAGCAGGCAGAAGGTAGCAAAAGCAACAAGAGAAAAACCACAGCTCTTCCTGTCCCTTCTATCTTACCCAAGCCACTAAAGGCAGGTAGCACTCACACCCCTAATCCTAGTGCCCTTGATCCTAGCACTGTACTTACTATAAGTGAATTCTAGCACCACACACCCTACACCTAGACACCTTGAAAAAGCCCCACCTGTGAGCAAATGAGGCTTTGGGATGACATCTAGACACAAGCCATAACCAGAATAATCTTACAGCAAGACTTAGCTCTTCTAACAATGTTGGATAAAAAATGAGTATCGAATTTTGTGTGTATTGCTGACTGGTCAGTAATTCTTTGTGGCTTTCAAGGTAGTTTCTATATTATTTCAATGCCAAAGAACCCTATGGATTCAGATATTCAGAACATTTGATAATGCCAGAGAACTGATGCCTTTAGGATTTCTGTTTTTAAGAATTATGCTTTATGCTCAAATTTTTCATTAAAAGTATACCAATACTCAGCACAAACAACTTTGAGTAAATTCAGCTTTACCTCAGAATTACTGAGCTCATCTGAGATATTCTAAAATTCTCTATGTTTAGAGTACAAACTCTTCTTAGAAATAAGTAACATTTTCTACTTAGAATTTCTTTCAAACTCCCTCTCTAGTTCTTTCCTAGTCTATCCTATACTGCAAGGAGCCATTTTCCCCAGGTTCTCTGTGGCACGCTGGAGGACTGTGGGAGGGAAAGAAAAGCCAGGTGTCCTTCCTCCCTCACTCGTGTCCCAGCACTGACTGTGTGTTACCTAGGCTCCAGTTCCTGTAACTCCCTCACCCTGTAACTCCAGCTCCTAGTAGGCAAAGCAGGTTGCTGGCCTCATGTCCTCTCACCATGCCTCCAGTAATCATTACTCTCTAGGTAGTTAATCTGTTCCATCTACTTCTCAACAACTTTTTTCTTTGCCTGTGTAACAAGATTCCTTGTGTTCCTACACTGGATGTAGGAAATTAGCATAGATTCCTCAAAAACCTACGAATTGCAGTTTCATTGGACCCAAACACACCCTTCTGGACATCTTCCCCAGACAGATACTACTGTTAAGAGTGCACACCCACAATAGCTAACTCTTGGAAATAGCCTGTATGTCCATCAGCAGAAGGGTAGATAAAGAAAATGTAATATATCTACATAGTGGAGAACTACTCAGCCATAGAGAGGTTAAATTTGAGTCATTTGTAGGAAAATGGATGTAACCTACAAGCATAATATTAAATAAATCAGACACCGGAAGTTAAATATTGCATGATTTCTCTTCTATGAGAAACTTAAAAGTTTAAATAATTTAAAAAGTAAAAGGCAGATGATAGGAACAGGGAGAGATCTGCAAACAGGAGGGATCTAGGGATGGAGGGAGGGGATAAGGAGGAGCGGGAAGGGGAATTAAAAGACTACTGAGACCATGTAAATGTACTGACTCTGCAATCAACATATTCATTATGTACTGCAAATACGTGCCATTAAGAAAAAAAGAAATGAGTAAGAAAATAAAATAAGGCATGCAATGTCTTTTTTATTTTGATGGGCCATGCGTGGCACACAGCAACCCAAATTAGACCACCTTACTGTCTTTGGGATCATAAAAAGTACCACAGGAGATAACTATTTTGGCCCTGTTCCATACTGGGAAAATGCACACTGGATAGTTTTACCAAGGCAATAACAGTTAGGAGAAGTTAGAGATTTTTCTTACCGAGCCCCAACTTTTTCTCCCGTGGTCTTAGAAGCTGTAGGAATAAGAAACATTTAAACACAAAATTTAAAAATCTATTTAAAAAATGATTTTACTCATACATTTATTTTAATACAAATAGTTACATTTACAAACCTTAAAGCATAGTATGCTTAATAGGTTTTTGCCATGGTTGGAATATGAAATAAACAAAACAAAAAAAGGCAACAAGATAGTTTAACAAAAAAAAAGCTTAACATAGCTTTTAAAGAAAAGCAACATTCTTTTAAGTCCAAGCTTACAGTCAAATGCTTAACTTTTTCTAGTGTCATCTACTACTTTAAACATATCATTTTAAATAGTACCTATTATTTCCTATAAAAACTAATGACTTAATTCATTATTGTATAAGTTTTCTCAAAATTAATTAGACTTTAGTTTCTCAGTTCCCTTTGTGACTTGACAGCACTCTTCCTCCACCAACTTTACTCGACACTATCACTATACCTCAAGTCATTTTCTACTGGGCAAGTAACATGTTTACATCCTCAGCAAAAAAGATTAAGTATTTTTCTTTTTATTCCTTATAGTTTGCCACATATTCATTCTCTGTAACCTCTACTTCCTACCTGGAGCCTGACTTTAGTCTTCTCCTTCAGCCAGAAACTAAGGAGCATATTACATCCCCTTCTTGCACTTCCTGTGTATAAGCACACTACCTCAAACTGCACATTTTTAAGCAAAGCTCTTTCAGTTCAAGATGAACAAATTAATTTTTTTTCCCCTCTTTCTTTACCACATGCATACTACTGTAGGTATTGCAAATGAACAAAGATGAACATAATATATTTCTACCCAATAAGTGCTCATAGGAAAGAAAAACATCTATCATTGTATTCGAACAATCATCTATAATTAGAAGTCAATGAGCAAAATCAGACAAGATATATTAAATCATAGTGAGATTGTATCTGAGTTTGTGATTGTTACTGATAACATAGTCTTATATCTGCTCTAAAAAAAGCAAATCTTTTAAAGTTAAACTGAAGTTTTCCTATTACACTACTTCAGCGGGAAAATCTTAAAACAATCATTTTATTACTCAACTCTCAAGAATAAAGGCTTAATGTAAGATATTGTAATGATGTTACAGCATTAAGGAGTTGTTAAAAGAAATGTGCAAAGCTGGTAACAAAAGATCTTTCAGATATTATTAACAAGTAGTAATGATGTAAGACTAGGTTGTTTAAAAAGAAAAAAAAAAAAAAAAACTAGGGCTGGGGAGATAGCTCAGGGGTCTAAGTGCTTGCCTGGCAAGTACAAGGACCTTAGTTCAATCCTTTGTGCCATACGTTGTGTGCTAGCCCCAGAACCCGGGGTACAGCATGTTGGACCTTAAACCTGGTGTGGTGGTGCACACCTGTAATCCCAGGGCTGTGGAGGCTGAGACAGGAGGATCATCACTACGAGTCTTGAGCGGCACAGTAAGACCCTGTGTCCTATAAATAAATTAAAAAAAAAAAAAGCTAGAACTACTACAAGTTGGAAGCCAGCCTGGGCTACAAAGTGAGTTCAAGGGCAGCCTAGATTATTAGTTACACTACTTAGTTCTACACATGCATGCACACACATGTATATGTGCATACATGTATGCACAAAAAAACATAACACCTTATAAGAACTGATATAAACTGGGCATAGTGGCACAAGCCTGTAATCTCAGCACTTGGGGGGCTAAGACAGGAGGGTTGCTGTGAGTTTAAGGCCACCCTGAGCTATGTAGTGACAGCCTGTTTCAAACAAAAACGAAACAATTATTTCTTACGTGTAAGTTCAAGTTGTTTCTAATTAGTACACTTTACTTTCAGACCCTTAATTCTATCCACCCCCCCACCTCCTACACCAAGCTGGTGGCCCCTTTCTATGTAAGGCAGGACAGAAAGTCAGCTAGGACCCTGTGCTCTGAAGCCACACTGCTTTGGTCTGAATCTTGATCAAGCTGCTCATCTGCAACAAGACTGTGAGCACAAGGAGGAGCACAACAGACCATCCCTCCCAGGGCTAGCGTAGGACTCAGTAGCAAATTCCTGTATAGTGCTTGCAAGAGCGCCAGGCCGTCTCTAAAGTAATTTACTTAAAACATACTTTTTGTAATACTGTAACTTGACTGAAAAAAAATATTTTGGCCAAAAAAATTATTTATGCTGGTGTGTGCCTATAGTCTCAGGACTGTGAGGTAGGAAGAGTATAAACCTGAGATCAGCCAGGGCAACTTAGCAATTTAGCAAGACTTTGTTTCAAAAACAAATTTTTAAAAAGGGAGCATTAGAGATGTAGCTTGTGAAAAGGTGCTAGCTTCACTCCCCAGCACAGGAGGACCAGGCAAGGAGGTAACAAAGAGGATTACTTTGCTAAAAACTTTCATCACAGAAATCATAGAGACAGAAAATATTCCAGTTACATAACATATGAGTTTAAGACCACCCAGAGCTACATTGGAAACCCTGTTTCCAATAAATAAATAAATACATAAAGGCTGGCCAAATAGCTCAGCAGATTAAAGCACCTGCTTAGGCAGACACAGCGGCTGGGGTTTGACCCCCGGCATGCTGTGTCAGCTCTGCCTCCAGGGTGCCCTGAGACGGTGATTGAGACTGGGCATGGTGGTATGTGCCTGTAATCCCAGTGCTTGGGAGGCTAAACACATGTGGATTACTATGAGTCCAATCTATACAGTGAGAACCTGTACTAAAATACAAATAAATAAATTATTTATGTATAAGTTCAAATTTAAAACAATATATATGCATCTTAATAATCCACTTTAGTATCAAAAGTTTGAACACGGAGGATTACAAACTGACATGAGGGTTAGAAAGACAGTGAACTTATATCAATCTTCTACTCTGTAATTCCTACCAATGAGGCACAATTATTTCTCATATTTATTTGTTATTTTACAAATTACTTGTAGCTTGATTAGGGTATTGATTTTGTTGTTATAGTAGCTGGATATTTTGGGGTAGAAATTCATCATTTTTAAATAATTAAACCTGTCAAACTTGTATTTGACATCTTAGCAAACATACTAATTATGTTTTATTAAACTTGAAAACAATTACAAAATAACTGAAATATGAGTAAGCTAAGGCTCCCTCCAATGTATTCTATGGTGATTTCAAGTTATCAGTATTACACTTCATACCTGACTTCAATCTGACTGAGGTAATCATTTCATGATGTATGCTAAATCACCATGCTGTATGTTTTATATAGGTACAATTTTGTCAATTGTGTTTCATAAAGTTAAAAAATGGAAACTCAAATGACCTTATCATCTCACAATGGAGGATTAAACACATTTTAAAAAGCATCCAACAGTCCTGTTAAAATCTCCGTAATCTCAGATCTTTGCTCTGTAAGCAATCTCAAAGAGTTTAGGTATGTGCTCTGCATTCTTCTATGGTCCCACCACTGCTGCCTGCAAGTTAACAGTGTAACTTTGGAAGATAACTTACCTTCTTGTCTCAAGTTTCCTCAGTATAGAATTTTAAAAATTTTCTGTTCCTTTGCTTTTTTTTTTCTTTCAAACATTCCTTTCAGTTTGAAAGGCTTCAAGATGGTTTTGATAGTTTTCTCCCAAATAAACATTTATGTGACACTTAAAAGCAGGTAAGAGCCTTTCTTGGCATGGCCTGATTAATTTTGATATGGGATCTTCCTATGTTGCCCAGGCTGGTCTAGAACTCATGGGCTAGCGAGAGTATCTGGGATTATAGTAGGCCCACTACTATGACTACCTCTAGTTTAAGTGACTTAAAGGATATAAAATGATGAAGGAAGGGGGAATTTGGTCTGGCACTGCAGGAAAATCATGACAGTGAGTGCTAATTTCTTCCTCATTATTTTAAATTTAATTAGGTTGATAGAAAAAAGGAGATTCTTTGAGGCCAATGTTGTTTAATTTAGTAGGTTGTCCTAAAATCAATGAGCCACAACCTCAAGGCTTAAGTTTAATGAAATTTTCAAAATGTTACACTGATGTTCTAGATTAAATGATACCACATAACTCAAAGCCTAGAACTTCTAAAATAGCTGGGGGCCTAGGGAGGTAGCACAGCAGCATAAGCACCTGTGTGGCAAGCGCAAGGCCCCAAAAAAGAAAAGCTAGGGAATTGTTGATCAAAACATGAATCTAGTATTAGTTTTTATTTTTTTTTTGTCTTTTTGAGACAGGGTCTCACTATGCAGTTCAGGCTGGCCTTCAGCTCACTTCGTAGCTCAGGCTGGTTTCGAACTCACAACAATCCTCCTGCCTCAGCCTCCCTAGTGCTGGGATTACAGGCATGCGCCACCACGCCCGGCTTGAATCTAGTATTAGTATGTGAAGTCTCTCACAGGAAGCTAAAAATTAAGATATATTACCTTCTTTCTTCCTGAGATTTTTCTAAGTTTGGCAGACCTGTGAGTGAACCACCTGTGATATAGACTCAAAGATCCTAGAGGGCACATATCCCACCAGGACTTGGGTTCAATACCCTGGGCCGGGGGTGAGTGGCAAGGTCTCACATGTTTTAAAACTATTCCTCACCAAAAAATCTAAATTAACCTTGGCTTCCAACTGAACAGTAGTTGTGGAAATTATCTGAGGAGTAATCAAGACTATTTGGACCTGATGATTTTTTGGGGGATGGGGGCAGGGGGAGAAGAGTACCAGAAATCAAACTCAGGATCTTGTACTTACAGGATCTTGTACAGACAGGCACTACACCAATGAGCTATGTTCCCGGCTTAGTTACTGCATTTGAAGTAATGAGTTTACTTTCTGAGATGCAAATATCAATAGTTTCCCTAAGAGATTACTGTACTTCTGGTGCTGAAGGAATTATTGTCTACTGGGAGAGAAGGAACAGTTTTATCCTCCAGAGGACATGTGACAACATCCTGATACTTTTTGGTTGCCACATAGAAAGGAGGGCTGCTACCAGTGTCTAGTGGGAAGAGGCCATGGCTGCTGGTAAACATCATCTATTACACAGGAACTCTCCTTCACATCAAAAAACATGCAGCAATAGCACTGACACTGATTTATAATAAACTAAAACTGTAAATAAATACTTACTGCCTGGAATGTGCTGTCAGTTTAAAATGTCTTTAATTATATGCTTTCTGTCCAAAAATTATCTAAAGGAGGAAACATTTTAAAGCCTAAATTTGTAATCAAACATAAAATGTATAAAGCTATAAATTCTGTATTTGCTTAAGGTAGTCTTATAGAAGAACAAGTTTTCAAATACAGTAGAAAACCTGAAGTTTAGCATTCAGAAACTCAAATCACCCTCACAAGATTGTTCCACAGCTAAATATTAAGATGTGAGTGCTAGGGGCCAGGAAGATAGCTCAGCAGTGTAACTGCTTGCAGTCCCGGAGTTTGATCCCCAGTACCAAAAGAACCCCCAACAACAACAACAATAACAAAAAGATGCAAGTGCTCTGGATAATCATCTGTGCTCCACAGGAAAAGAATCACCTTTTCCACTTACAAGTTCTGAACTATAGGCAGTGTTCTCTAGTGGAAGCACAAGAGTGGTTACAAAAAGGCAGTCAGAACACGCAATTGCCAAATCAGTGTCATGCTTTCCTTTTGCTATTTTAAAAAACAAACAAACCACAAACAACAACTTATCTGCAGACAAAGAGATAAAAAATTCATCTGATGGCTTATTCCTGCTGTAAAATTACCATGAATCCAACAAGGCAGATATGTAAAATTGTAAGCATAATGAAAAAGTATTTAAATCTTATGGGTGGGCCAGTAAGATAGCTCAGAAGACTAAGCACTTAGGCAAGCACAGGTGCCAGGGTTCAATCCCCAGCACCACAGGCTGCGTTGGCCCCGCCCTTGGGCTGGCTGAGGTGGCCACTGTAATCCCAGCACTGGAGAGGCTGAAAACAGGAGGATCATTACAAGTCTGAGCTGCATATTGAGACCTTGTACCAAATACATTTATTAAAAATAAAAAAAAATCCAGAGGGCATAAATCGCTCTTTTTCAGTTCCTAGGCAAATAGACTGCATTAGAGCATTACTTGCATATCTTTCCCCCACATAAACACAACTCATGACTGAAAAATGTTCATGGACTTACAATTTTGTCTGATCCATAGATCTTTTCCAACTGTTCCGCAACATCTCTTGTTCCATCTGGGCTTCCATCATCTATGATTATAATTTCATAGTTGAATCCACTAAAATAAAAATTGATTACTGTTTGCAGACAGAATTTCAAATTTTAAAATAGTTTAAAAAGTATTACTCCTCACCAGTAAATATAGATTTACTACCATACTAGTCACTTAGGGAAACTTCAACTATCAAATATCAAAGATTTAGTACTTTAATTTCTAAATCTAGTATGTTGCTAAAAAGCATTTTGAAAGTTTTCACTTAGAAAAATATACTTCCACAAAGAAGGAAAATCAGCTTATATGCATGAACCCCATAAAATTGTATTTGCCTACTTTGAAAATCAAAGCATGAATCCTTAACACCAAATCTTAGTTTCATAAAATATTTCATATATACTTTAAGTGGGTGAAACTAATTAACCTTGAGTAATTATTCTTTTAAATTTCATACTAACATATTGATGATCATGAATAAATTGCCAATTTCACTGTTCAAAAAGTTTAGAATGGTGTTACAATCTTTTAACCTCTATTTTAAATAGCTGGGACCATCTACCCACACTACCAAACTTCACTGAATTTACATGATAGTTTCTACTCTGAAAACAAGCCAAAGAATATTTGTTGGATTAATACTACATAAATCTATGTATGATCACTTATATGTCTCCCTATTTGCCCCTAACCCCCTTTAAGACGTTAGGAAATTTAAGGGGAAAGGAAAGGAGGCAACGCTATTTCCTCTTGATTTTGCTTTGAGAGATACAGACAAGGAAAAACATCAAATCACTTTCTGTTAAAGGTTTTATAAAAGGACCCCTGCAATTTTCAAGAAACAAAACCCCAATTTTCTACGTTCAAAAACAGAAATGACGACTTCAGCTTCCCACTGTGCCTTAACTTAGGAAATAGTACTTTATCTTGCCAAAACTCTAGAATATTGATTCTAGCTAAAAAGGTATTTTATAAACAAAATAGACACAAGGGAAATTATTCTCTTCTTCCTCTACAAACCAGCCAATCACCTACGGTCAGACAACTTAAGGAAATAAAACTGAGCTGACCGGTCAGGTAATTTGTATCTGAGATAAGTTTTCTTTTCTGATATTCCAAAGTCCACTTATAGCCCACTAAAAATAAATTGCACTATACAAAAACAAGGAATAAAGAAAAAAATAGTTAAAAACACAAACTCAGAACAAGATGGTTAATCTCTAATTTGAAAAGAACTTGCAGAATCAAATGGAAAAAACTACTAAATGAAAAAAACACACGAATTAAAACTTAATACTTTGATGGTTCACATGTGTGCAGAAAATTATTCAATGCATAATCAAAACAGCAATGTTTTTCACCAGTAAGTACTGCCAACACTGTAAGTCTAATACTACGCGGGTCGACAGGTTGTTTGCCATTAATTTAATAAAGGCAAGTTCACAACAGTATATGTCACCCACTTTTCTGTTAAAAAATATGACGCGACCATTATTTTGCTTGTAATGCAAAAGCCAAACGAAACATTACATATCATCTGTATTTATTGACACGATCAGGCCAAATAAATACCACAACCTTATGGAATGTTACCTAATTTTCAAAATAATTTGCTGTTCTGATACGGGGAAATCTTCAGATTTTTTTACAGCACGTTACTAGTTTTTGTTTAAGGGCAAAACAAGTTACTCCCTACTGATAGAATTTTTCTTTAAAAAAAAAAAACGCGGCGCCGGGGAGATGGCACAGTGGAATAAGCACTTCCCTGGCAAGCGCAAGGGCCTCCGTTCAATCCTCGATTCCGCCAAAAAATAAACAAATAAAAATAAAAAATGCGTCACACTCCCAAATTCAAATTCCAAAATTCTTTTTAGCAACCACACTAAACACCCTAAGGTGATAAGATGCCCTCTTTCTCCTTCCCAGAAAAATTATCCAGCCCAGCAGTCAGCAGTAGCTCTCTCACCCCACAGACCAAACCTCACGCTTACATAAGCAAGCCCTCGGCACCGGGGCGGGGAGTGCTCACGCTCGCTCAGGCCCCCGACACCGGTATCGAATCTCAACTAGCTAGGTGAGCTCAGGCTTTCAGCCTCCTTACGGAGGTGGGGGGAGGTGGCGGGAAGAAAAAGGCGGAGGAGGAGGACAAGAGTTCATAACAAAGATAAACCAGTATCTCACAAAACCTAACAGCAAGCGTGAGAACCCCGGATCCGTGGAAGACCGCGACGGAGCCGTCTTCGCTCTCCCCGCAGGGCGGCCTTCCTTCTCCGGGCTTCCTGCGTGAGCCGCCTCGCGCAGCCAGCCAACCGCCGACACCCAGGCGGGGGAAAGCCAGCTCAGCTCTGTCGTCGAGGAGAGCGGCCGGGGGCACTACCTCTCGGAGAAGCTTTTCACCAGCAGCCACACGATGAGCGGCAGGTTCTCGCGCTCGTTGTAAGTAGGTAACAGCACTGAAAACTTGTCCCGGGGCGGGGAGCGGCCCTCCGGCTCCATCGGAGACCCGGCCGGCGCTCGCCTCGCCTCCATGGGGGCCACGGCGGAACTGCGCGAGGCGCCGGAGGCGGAATGTCGTAAGCGGCGTGGGCCGTACCAAATGCGGGCCACAGGGGTGGTGTGTGACTGAGCTCTACTCCTCGCACCTCTGCGCGCCTCTGTGGTTCAGTTGTAACTACGCAGGATAGGTATATCTTTTACAGTGAATCGGAAGGCGTATCCCAGAAATGCCTTTTTATTCATCTCCTTTATCAAGCTCGGTGAAGGGTTTTAGTTTGTTCCATCGCTGTCCGAAAGGAACCCGGAAACGGAAGTCATTGCCCGCCAACTTCCGGAAGAAGTCATCATGGCTTCCAGGGAAGAGGTGCTCGCCTTACGGGCTGCGGTAGCTCAGCGTGAGGAGGAACTGAATTCCCTGAAGCAGCAGCTGGCTGCGGCTCTCTCGACGGAGCGAGAAACAGAGCCAGAGAGGCGAGTTCCGTTGTTGCCGCTGCCGCCGAAGGCCGCCTTGTCACGAGACGAGATCTTGCGCTATAGTCGGCAGCTAGTGCTGCCAGAGCTGGGCGTGCACGGCCAGCTCCGCCTCGCCGCCGCCTCTGTGCTCATCGTGGGCTGCGGTGGGCTTGGATGCCCGCTGGCGCAGTACTTGGCGGCAGCCGGCGTGGGCCGCCTTGGTCTTGTGGACTACGACGTCATAGAATTGAGCAACCTGCCCCGCCAAGTGCTCCATGAGGAAGCCCTGGCTGGCCAGGCCAAGGCCTTCTCTGCCGCCGCCTCTCTGCACCGCCTCAACTCGAAAGTAGAGTGTGTGCCCTACGCCCAGGCCTTGACTCCAGCCACGGCGCTAGACCTGGTCCGCCGCTATGACGTGGTGGCCGACTGCTCTGACAACGTCCCCACTCGCTATCTGGTTAATGACGCCTGTGTGCTGGCCGGCCGGCCTCTGGTGTCGGCCAGCGCCCTGCGTTTCGAGGGCCAGATTACAGTTTACCACTATAAAGGCGGGCCTTGCTATCGCTGCATATTTCCCCAGCCACCCCCGGCGGAGACCGTGACCAATTGCGCCGATGGCGGGGTGCTCGGTGTCGTGACTGGGGTTCTGGGCTGCCTGCAGGCTCTGGAAGTGCTGAAGATCGCCGCGGGCCTGGGTCCCTCTTACAGTGGAAGCCTGTTGCTGTTTGACGCTCTCAGAGGGCATTTCCGCTCTATTCAGCTGCGAAAGCGCAGGTCCGACTGTGCGGCTTGTGGAGAGCGGCCCACTGTGGCTGATCTACAGGACTACGAGGCCTTCTGTGGCTCTTCAGCCACGGATAAGTGCCGCTTTCTGCGGTTACTGAGCCCGGAGGAGCGCATTTCTGTCACTGACTATAAGCGACTTCTGGATTCTGGGACACCCCACCTGTTGCTGGATGTCAGGCCTCAAGTAGAGGTGGACATCTGTGGTTTGCCTCATGCTGTACATGTCCCTTTGAAACATTTGGAACGGAAGGATAGGGAGAGCCTAAAACTCTTAAGAGAAGCAATCCAAGAAGGGAATCGGGTCACACAGGAGGGCGCTGTCTACGTTTATGTGATTTGTAAACTGGGAAATGATTCCCAAAAAGCCGTGAAGATCTTACAATCTCTAACAGCAGCTCAAGAATTAGATTGTACAACAGTCCGGGATGTTGCAGGGGGCCTCATGGCTTGGGCTGCCCAAATCGATCAGACATTTCCGCAGTACTGAGGTGCCTGGTATAGTCAGTATGGATTGCTATAATACCACCAATGTATTTATTTAATTTTTTCTCAAAACTATAAAGAAAAGCTTGGGATTCCACAACGATTGAGAATACATGGGGATCGTTTTTATATGGAACTTTTAAATATGGAACTTGATTGTAATGTGTCAAAAAGACTTATTAATGGATTATAATACAGTTCATGAGAACCATCTTGTGTTTTCACCACTTAAAGAGTGTCTTAGAAATGTAAAATGCAATGTGAAAGGATTTTATATTTTAACCTACACGTCACTTACCTCTTTTGTTTTTACTGAGACAGATTTTCACTAAGTAGTTCAGGCTAGCCTTGAACTTGCTATTGTAGCCCATGTTTGTCTCCAACTCAGGCAATCCTCCTGCCTCAGCCTCCTGACTGCTGTAGTTACAGGCACGTGCCTCCATGCCTAACTTGTCTTCTTTAATTTTCACTTTCTCCAATCAAAATGCTCTTTAAGTTGTCCATTTTATACCTGGAATTAAGGTGTAAATTATATAAAGTGTTTTAATCATCTAGGAAGTAGTCATTGTATTGAGTATTGTGAACTTATATAAATGTGATAAATCCTTACAGTTTAGCAAAACAACAGAAACTGCCTTTGTAATCTCATTTCCCTCATAAAAGTTCTGTCTTACAAATATATTTTCTAAACTGTATGTTAGTGTTTAACAATCATTCAAAATCAGAATGGCCATGGCCTTTAACTGTGAAATATTGTAACTCTCTGACCAGGAATGCTTAAAAGTAGGGTCTACTCTTCTCTGTTATGAAGTTGAAACAGGATTGTTAGGATCCCTTTTCAGGGTTGTTAGGATCCCTTTTCCCAAGGCATTGTGGAAATAAAGCCTTGGAGTGAGAACAAAGGTGACTGACTTGTGTCTTCCTTATTCTAGAGGAAGCTAATTATGATGTATGTTGGAAAGAACAGATGACTATAGGAACTGCCTTAGCCACTTTTTCATTATCTGGTCTCAGCCCTGCACTTCCACAACTTAAGGGAGAGGTTTATTTTTGTTCACCATTCACAAGTTTCAGTCCATATTTGGGAGCCTTGAACAAGCAAAAGCATGGTAGAAGGGCCTGAGCACAGGAAGACTGTCTGGGTAGCCAGCAAGCAAAGAGTCCTGGCAGGAGATAGGCCTCTCCCAGTTGCCCCCCAGTGACCCAACTTTGCACAGGCCCACTTCCTTGCTGCCCAGCCAGCTGCCAACCCCAGCAATGGATCAGTCCATCCATGAGTACAACAGTCCTAGTCCCAACCACCTTTCTGATCCCTACTTAATATATGATGTTTTGGGCGGACATTGCAGATCTAAACTATCATAGGAACTGTTTCATATTTTGAAGATTGATGTCTTAAACTTTGACAGTTGGGATCACTCCTGCAACCCAAGCTGACTAGCCAATCAAGTGGGGAAGTGGTTTGTTAAAATGATAAGTGTATTCTAGGAGTGAGTCCCAGAACATGCTCATAAGGACACTGCTGTGCTATCCCAGCATACACTGCATTGCTGTCAATTTAGGATACTCATACACAGTTTACTGTAAGTCCTATTAACACTGGTTTCTTTTTTTTTTTTTTTTTTTGGTGGAACCAGGGATTGAACTCAGATCCTTGCGCTTGCCAGGCAAGCGCTCATATCTACTGAGCCATCTCCCCGGCCCCTTAACACTGGTTTCTAACCTTTAGTCCAATTATTCACAGTTTAAAAGCAACAAAGTGATTTATTTAGTTGTTTCAGCGTCAGTGTCATTTTGGGGTAGATTGCAGAAGGTAAAATTTCCCCTCTTGATAATACTGTGGTTTCAAATCTGGCAGAGATACCATGCTGGCAGTTGATACCATGGTCATCTTATTGATGGCATTTTTACCCAGTGCTTTGAGGTGAGGAAAGCCTTAAATGAATTGGAATATGACAGAAACTAGTGCTTGAGAGGCTGAAAACAGGAGGATCACTATGACTTCAATCTGTGTAGTGAGAGCCTGTATATATATATATATATATATATATATATATATATATATATATATAAAACACTAATAATTGTCAAACTTTGTGAGCAAGACCTGTTGTGTAGTAAGAGCAAAGAGACATGGTGCTTTTACAGTTTTGACTTTGTTGCCAGCAGAGGCAGACTGTTGGTGATCTAGCCAATAACCTCTCTCCTCCCACCTTCGGCCTCCTCGATGGCAGGGCTCAAAAGACACTTTTCTGCCATTCAAATAGAATTTGGATCTGACTACTTCCTCACTGTCTCCAAGACTAACTGTACTTTTTAAAAAATGATTTTATTGAGAAATAGCAATGAGACAGTTTCAAAACTGAATAGTAGGACAATTTCAATGATTAATACATTGCATATTGTTGTCTTAGTGGTTACTGATTATATAAGATGCAGACATGATACCCTGTCCACAAACACTATTAGAACAAATCTTTCTATTCATTGAATTAAAGAGAATGTAGCTGTATATCTATCATATTTTGAGTATACAGATACAAAATGGTTGTTCATTTGTATCCCCTTTTTTGTTTAGTTTTGTCAGAGAAGGGTATTCCATTGTCATTTAAATATAGGTGCAGGAATTCAGCAAAATAATCCAATATAGTTCAGTAGTCCATAATAGTAGAGGGTTTTCCATAAGACTGGCAGTGTTGAAGAGACTTTTACAGCTCAGCATATTAATGTGGCTTTACTTTTTATACTTTGTTTTTATACTTTTCTGCTGTTACTATACTTTTTAGTCCAGCAATCATCTCTCCATAAAGTGTACAGCTTTTCAGGAATTGCACATGAAGAATATTAATTGGACCACTGAGTGCTAAGGGAACTATAGACCTTTGGTCTTAAGATAACAAAAGAGGTATCTTTACACCACAGTAGCTATCACCTCAAGACATTTTTGACATTTATAATTGCATTATAATGTGATAGTTATATAATGTTCCTTCCATAGCTTTTTTTTTTTTTTTTTGAGAGTGGTGGAGGAAAATAGGATTTGTGGATTGTAAATTTTTCTGACAATACAAAAAATAATAGTTAACACCTGTTTTCTACAGAGCTGAAAACAAACTACAGGACAGGGAAGATAGCTTGGTGGTTTAAGCACCTGCCTAGCAAATGTAAGGTCCTGAGTTCAATACCTGGTGCTACATGCTGTGCAAGCTCTGGAACCCCTGGAGCACTGTGCCAGACCCAAAACCAGGCATGGTGGCGCATCCCTGTAATCCCAACATTGGGGAGGCTGAGTCAAAATGACTTATCAAGTGAAACACACTTGTAGGAAATGCAGTACACTTTCATTTTAAATGAAACTTAAACATTTTTTTTTTTGGTACCAGGAATCGAACTCAGGACCTTGTGCTTGTATCAATGGCATTGTGCCACTGAGACTCTTTCCACCCTTTTTGAGACAGGGTCTTGCTATGTAGTCCAGGCTGGCCTTGAATTCACTATGTAGCCCAGGTTGGCCTCAAACCTGCAGCAGTCTTCCTGCCTGAGCCTCCCAAGTGCTGGAATAAGAGGCATGCACCACCATGTCAAGCTGTAACAGTTAACTTAAAATAGAAAAGAAAGCAAATAAAAAACTTGAGTTGGGTCTTTTAAAATTTAGTGGAGGGCTGGGAAGATAGCTTGGTGGTTTAAGCACCTGCTGCCTGGCAAGTGCAAGGAATAGGGTTTGATTCCTAGTACTGCATGCTGTGCTGCTGCCCTGCTGGCTCTGGAACTGAGTGTGATGGTACATACTTGTATAATCCCAGCACTGGGGAGGCTAAGATAGGAGGGTCACTAGGAGTCCAAGGTACTTAATAAGAACCTGTACCAAATAAATGAAAAGATTTTAATGTAAATAAAATTTGGTGGACTTGGAGACAGTTGAATAGTTGAGGGGTAGGGGAGAGAGAGTCTAAAGCTTCTTTAAAACAATGTAACACATATTTACATAATTTGTAGAGTTAAAATTGTTTCTAATTTGTAACAATAGGGTAGTCATCTCAACCAGTAAAAGTTATGAAGTTTTTTGCCAAATCATATTTTATTTAATTTTTTACTGAGTCATTTTGCTGTCATTTAGTATGTACAAATACTATCATTTGAAATGATTTGATAGTTTCAAAAGGGTAAAAAAAATTGGACTAGAGATGCTATATGCACTCTTCTTGAATCTGGTTTTTTTTTTTGTTTTTTGTTTGTTTGTTTTTTTTGCATTTTTTGTGGTTTTACTGAATCATAAACATGCACACAGGCTGTCTACTCGTTTTCTTCACTGTGCAGCCTGGAGTTGGGATTGGTGACTCGGGTGGCCAGCTGCGCTGTTCTTTCCATGATGGCCTTGCGGTTCTTAGAGGAGACGTTGTGAGCAAACTCTGCTCACTAAGACTCATTACACCTCAGCAGCACCTTCAGCTCCTTAATGTTGTGCACCAGGAACTCCCAGAAGCCACTAGGCAGCCTGTGCTTTGTCTTTTGTTACCTCCATAACCCATGTCGGGCATCAAGATCTGGCCCTTGAACCTCCTCTGCACCCTGCTGTCAATGCCCCTGGGTTTCTGCCAGTTGCGCTTAATTTTGACACATCGTTCTGACTGTGCTGGGTGAACTTCTTGGTCCTCTTTTTGACGTTCTTGGGCTTCACGAGGGGTTGCCATGGTGTCATGTGGGAGATGACTGCCACCTCCGGAGGCAGCACTGAGGAAGAGAGGAGATCTCTATTTTGTTTTTGCTTTTCTCAGCATTTTGATGAATCATGGGGAATTGTACTTGCATGATATGTAATCTGAATGAAGACAGAAAGACGTGATAGAAACGAGTTTACAAATGATACATTTGGGAATTTGTACCTGTAGGATCTCAGGTTGAATTAAACCCATAAATTAACCCCCGATAACAGCAGGGGAAAAAAAGCAGTAAATCAATTAAGCCTTAAAGATACTGAAAGATAGATGCTTCCTAATGATTATTTTTAAAAACTTTTTTTTTTTTTTAACGGAACTGGGGATTGAACTCAGGCCTTTGTGCTTGCCAGGGAAGCACTTATTCTACTGAGCCATCTCCCCAGACCTTTTAAAAACTTGTATTAACTTTTTGTTTCTTTAACTTCATGCTGGGGATGGAACCCAGAGTTTCATTCATGTCAGGCAAGTGCTCTACCACCAAGCCCCAATCTCACCTTCCTATTATCTTTTTAAACATTTACTTCTAGTCTCAAAAAGCATAATATGAACAGGCACAATCGTGCATACCTTTAAGCCCAGCACTTGGGAGGCTGAGGCAGAGGATCATTGACAGTTTGAGGCCAGTCTGGGCTACAAGTGAGATGAAGGACAGCCTGAGCTATGCAGTGAAATCCTGTCTCAAAAAATAAAAAAAAAATGTTCTCAAGATATAGTTCGTATGTCTACCTCCTAAATGTTATGCAGTGTCCTGGACAGAACCCTGGGACAGAATGAAAAAAATCAATGAAAAACACCTGAATAAAATGTGTTCAAAATAGTGTATGGTGTTCATGTTTTGTTTTGTTTTTTCTTTTTGTGGTACCAGAGATTGAACTCAGGCCCTTGCACTTGCCAGGTAAGCATTTATTCTACTGAGCTATCTCCCCAGCCCCTGATAAATGAAATGATCCTGGGCTTGTAAGATGTTAAACTGGGTGGAGAGTATATGGGGACTTTATCTTTGAAACTCAAAACAATTTCATAATATGTTTAAAAATGAATAATAACATGTATAGAAAGTGGAAGCCTCACCTCATAACCTTCAGTCTTCAAGGTCCTTCCTCAGGGTCTTTGTAATAGTCTGATTATGTTCCTTTTTTTTTTTTTTTTTTTTTTTTTTGTATTTAGCACAGTACAGGGTCTACAGGATCTCATTACACAGATCAGACTCTTAGTGATCCTCCTGTGTTCAGCCTCCCAAGTGGTGGGATTACAGGTGCACCCCACCACATTCAGTCTCAGTGCATCCCAGGGGTGGCGCCAGACCAAACCCTGCAGCACTTTGCCTAAGCAGGCACTTTAGTCTGCTGAGCTATCTGGCTGGCCCTTGATTATGTTCTTACACATACATATTTTCACATATAGTTTTTAAAAGATGAGTGTCACTATGACATGCTGTGCTTGAGCCCCTGGGTATGGCTCAAACTATAGACTTACCCCACCATGCTCAGCTACTTATATTTTTAGAAGTTTTGGAATCCACATGGAATAATTTCATTTGTATTTTTTATTTTATTTATTTATTTATTTATTTATTTATTTATTTATTTATTTATTTATGCTTTTTGAGACAGGGTCTCACCATGTAGTTCAGGCTGGCCTTGAGCTCACTTCCTAGCCCAGGCTAGTCTCGAACTCATGATCCTGGGGGCTTACGCATTAGCTCAGTTGTTTAAAACACCTGCTTGGGCAAAGTCTGTCAGGCTCAGGGGACTGCAGTTCAGTCCCCAGCTCCACAAACTCACCAGACCTGCCCTTAAGGCAGCCAAAAAGAAAAAAAGAAAAGAAAAAAAAATCCTTTTCAAACTCACAATCCTGCTGCCTCGGCCTCCTGAGTTCTGGGATTACAGACATACACCACTGTGCCCAGCTATAGAGTACCTTGCTTTTAAACACGTAGCTTATGTTTACCTCTGTTTCTTTTGCTCTCAGTTCATGTAGATTCGCCTCTTCCTAACCACCATTTAGGATGTCATTGTATATTTGCTCTGTCGTTTCTTTAACCAGATCCTCATTACTAGACCCTTGGGATTCTTAGTCTTTTGGATATTTGTAACAATGGTTCAAAGAAGAGCTTAACATATATCTTTGTATAAACACATGAACAAGTAATGAAGTGCTTACTGTGTCTGAGTTCATCCACCTTTAATTTTGAATTAATTTTGGCAGTGCCCAGACTCCTCTTCAGAGAAGATACATTCACATATATCATCATACGCAAGGAAGGCTATTGGCCCCCTTCTCTTCAGTCTCCCATGGGGAGGAGGGCAACATGGTCCCCAGTGCTATGGAAGTGAGAGCAGCCCCAGGGATTGGGGGTTCCGCCCCTGTCCCTGCCCCCACCCCTGACCCCCCAGGAGCCACAGCCCTTACCGAGGTGACAGGAGTACTGACAACTGACTCCCGCAACTGCTACACCAGCTGAATGCCCTGCTGGAACAGTTGGCAAGTTGTCAGCCAAAGACCAGCAAGGCTTGAGACTGATTGACTTGCACATGACAATGGCGAGCCTCAGGGACTTGGAAGTAGAAGGTCTTTGTCTCATTCAGTTGTTTGCCTTCTATGTGGAGAAATTTTCTCTAGCTGAGAATGTACTGGCCAGATTCCTCCTGTCTGGAATGAAGGTACAACCCAGGCACCTTGGGTGCGTTGGACTGAACAGCTTTTGTTCGGCTGGAAAACTAATATGATGCAATCCGGGCGTGGTGGCGCGCGCCTGTAATCCCAGCACATGGGAGGCAAAAAGCAGGAAGATCACTATGAATGTGGGTTGCATGCATAGTGAGACCCTGCACCAAAAAAATAGAAAAAAAAAAAAAGCAAAATGGAAAACTAATAGAAGAAGAAAGAAATGTTCGTCTCTGAAGAAGCCAGTTTAGGTTCACAGTTTCAGACTTGATGAAAATGGAAAAGGTGGTATTGGAGAAGGAAAGCTAAGGTGAACACTGCCTTTCAGTGTCTACAGCTATCTTACTCTTTCAAGAGAACTTACCATTTGAAGCAACCTAAGTTTTGAAAGACTAGAAGCTTGGCGTTAGGCGTGTCACCGCAGGATCGCATTTTCTGAAGCACAGCCTTCTGTGTTGGCCTTGTCTGTCGCTGCGTTGGAGATCCAAGCACAGAAGTGTGCAGTGTTAACAGAAGGAGGAGAATGTCTTCAGGAACATTCCGAGATGAATGGCAGCAATCTGACCTTCTGGTACGAGCTGTATCCAAATGTTTCACTGAATATTCATCAAACAAGTGTTCCCAAGCAAATGCTCAGAAGCTGAAGTGGATTGTTTTTGGGTGTGCTGCACAGCAACGGAAGTGTAGTTATGACAGAATAACTCATCTCCCAACAATTCCTGAACTGGTCCTGTAATTGGTAAATTTAGCTGTTATTCTCTGCGTTAAGCAAATGGTATTTTGTTCTCCTACAATTGAAGTATTGAAATATTATCGTCAAAATAAACCAACTAGACTTGGTATGGCGAAAGGAGGGAAATGACAACATCAGTCTGTGTGTTAGGTACAAGACCCCATGGAAAAGAGCCAATTGACCTCTGATGAGGTTTTTTTTTTTTTTTTTTTTGCAGCACTAGGGATTGAACTCAGGCCCTTGCGTTTGCCAGGCAAGTGCTTTTTCTACTGAGCCATCTCCTCCCTCTGATGAATTTTTAAAGTAGCCCCAAAGTATTTTCAAGATGGCTTTTTATTGTATTTTTCTTTTCTTTTCTTTTTTGTATTTTAGGGAACGGTCTAGAGGGTGTTCAGGGTCTCACCGCTAGATTGGACTAATAGTGTCCTGTTTACAGCCTCCCAAGAGGTGGGATTACAGGTGTGCCACCATGCCCAGTCTCAATTGCTGTCTGAGCACTGTAGGTGGAGCGGGTGCAGCAGGCCCAGAGATCGAACTAGGGGCCCCTATGCCTGCTTGTAGGTGCTTTGATTTGCTGAGCTATTTGGCTGGCCCTTACTATTCCGAGATGAACAGCAGCAATCTGACCTGTACTTTTTTTTTTTTTTTTTTTGTCTTTTTGAGACAGGGTCTCGCTATGCAGTTCAGGCTGGCTTTAAGCTCACTTTGTAGCTCAGGCTAGTCTCGAACTCACAACAATCCTCCTGCCTCAGCCTCCCGAGTGCTGGGATTACAGGAATGCGCCACCACGCCCGGCTTCTGACCTGTACTTTTTAAAAATGTGTTTAGTACAGGATCTCACTACATAGATCAGATTCATAGTGATCCACCTGTGTTCAGCTCCTAAGCACTGGGATTCCAGGCACATGCCACTGTGCCCAAGTCTCAATGTCTCAGTGCACTCTGGGGGTGGGGGGTATCAAACTGCAGTCCTTGAGCTCTGCCTAAGCAGGGGCTTTAGTCTGCTGAGCTATCTGGCTAGCCATACTGTACATTTGTTCTATGTAGCTTCAAGCTCTAATTCACTAAAAGTTATAACAAGACCAATAGTTTGATCCATGTGTGAACTAATTTGACTGTTAGTTTATAAGCAAAATCATTATGGACTTGAATGTTGTACCTAAATTCTGTAGCCCAGAATGGGTGGTCTCTGTTGTGTTTCTGAAAATTGCCAGTGTGTCTCTACAGACTGCTGTAGCAATTGGGGAGTAGAAAGTAAGTACACTCACAAAAATGTCACTTCAGTCACTGCACATGTTCTGGATGTTCTTGCCATCTAAATTTATTAACTTAAAGTAGTGATCTAGGGCCGGGCGTGGTGGCGCATGCCTGTAATCCCAGCACTCGGGAGGCTGAGGCAGGAGGATTGTTGTGAGTTCGAGACCAGCCTGAGCTACAAAGTGAGCTTAAGGCCAGCCTGAACTGCATAGTGAGACCCTGTCTCAAAAAGACAAAAAAAATAAAAAAATAAAAAAAAAATAAAGTAGTGATCTATCTTTTCCTACTCAAAGCTGAATGTTAACAATTTAACACCTCCACCTATGTTTATGAAACTTAGGTGTGAAAACTTAAACAGCTAATAGACAAAGTTCACGTAAGTTGGGTATTTTTGTCTTTCACATAAAAAGTATTATGGCAGCTACAAAAACTTATTTGAAGGCACGACTCTTTGCAACTCACAACACTGGATTTCATTATTTTACAGTGTATTTAAGTTATTCTGTAAATCTAAAGGCATACATGTAAAACACTTAAAAATAAGCTTGAGAAGAGGAGCCTGTGAATCTTTATTTCTAACATCTTTCTTTCTCTCTCTCTTTCTTTCTCTCCCTCCCTCCTTCTCCCCCTCCCCTCCCCCTCCCCTTCCCTCTTTCTCTCTCTCTCTCTCTCTCTCTCTCTCTCTTGAACTTACTAGGCAGGTGCTTATGCCGCTAAGCTATCTCCCCAGCCCTCTCACTTTATATATTAGATCAACATATTTTTTAATTCATTTTAATGAGGAAAAAAAAGATACAATAGCAACGAAACCCTTTCAAGACAGGTTAGTAGGACAGTTACAAAAATTAATACATTGCATATTGTTGTCTTCATAGTAGTTCTTCAGAGGTAGATCAACGAATTACATGTAGATGATGCTGAAAATGGTAACCTATGTAAATTAAATGCTAAATATTTATTTATTTATTTAGCGGCTTTTAAAAGAAGATTAGGGGCTGGGGACATAACTCAGCAGCACAGCACTTGGCTGGCAGGCACGGGGCCCTGATCTCCATTCCCAGTACAAAAAAGAAAAAAGATTATCTGACAAGTTTCACTTAACACAATACATTTTGAGCCCCATTTTGAATTTTTCTGTCAGAGAATCACCACATCTCATAGGGCCAAGCAAGGCCAGGGAAGTCTGCACCTTCACTGTGAACCCCTGTCCATCTTTAGTACCCCAAGTCACCCCTCACTGACCTCAAAACAGATTACCCAGGTAAGTCCATGAGATTGAGAAAAAAAGATCAAATGTTAAATTTTAAATTATGAGGTTTACATCAAAGCCAACATTTCAGACATGCACTTATTAGAGGCAATAAGGGTTATATTCGAGATAATGTAAAGAGTTCTTAACACCCATACTGCAAGTAACATAATTCAGAGCTAAGGATGTTGTCGCTGTATGGGAATTATATTTAAATTTAAAGACATTTTGTATTAAGCCAAAATACAGACCTGATAAGCTTGTCACATTCATTGAACTATCTTTAATATTTCTTATAAAAACAAGCAATGTTTGTATTGATGGTAAATATTTTTTATACAAAATCTGCCTCCTTAGTCTAGTTCCATTTTAAAAAAAAGCATGTTCTGTTATATTACATAGCAACTCAAAATCAATTATCACTATGAAAGCTTGCTTTACCCTAAATTCTGACTGGAGAAAGTACTCTAGAAGCTCTTCTATGGGATGTTTCTATAAAATGGCCATTGTTTCTAGTTGTTGTTTTTTTCCAGGCAATAGAATATACTTGCACAAGTTTCCATACTGTATCTTAAAGAAGCAGGAATTAATTTTAATTAATTTTAATGAGAAAGAGATAAAATAGCAATGAAAGCATTTCAAAACAAGTTAGTAGGATAGTTACAATAGTTAATACATCACATATGCTGTCATTCATAACTGAGATTGCTGGAATTCTCGTGTAAGCCAATGAATGTAGGGAGATTTGCATGTATTGTTAGTGTTGTAATTGGTTGCCCAGAACAGCCTGAAGCCTTCCTCTGTCCAGCATGAACATAACTAATCTTGACATTAGATTATAGATAAATAAACATTGTGAAATAAACCAAAGAATCACAATATAGTCTACCTTTAACACTTTGTAAACCATGGTTTATGGGTAACTTCAGTTTTACCAAAAGGCTGATATATTTCAATATTTTGAAAACAACAGTTTTAATTTTGTGTCAGCAGGGTAACCTAACCAATTGCCATTATGTTTGGAACTAAGAGATATGCATTTTGATAAAATTATTGAAATACAAGAAAGAAAGCAAGAAAGCAAGGAAAGAAAGTAAGAAAGAAGCCGGGCGTGGTGGCTCATGCCTATAATCCCAGCACTTGGGAGGCTGAGGCAGGAGGATTGTTGTGAGTTCGAGACCAGCCTGAGCTACAAAGTGAGTTTAAGGCCAGCCTGAACTGCACAGTGAGACCCTGTCTCAAAAAGACCAAAAAAAAAAAAAAAAAAAAAAAAAAAAAAAAAAAAAAAAAAAAAAAAAAAAAAAAAAAAAAGAAAGTAAGAAAGAAAGAGAAAAATGCTATTTCCAATTTTCTTGCTGCTTACAGTTTTCAAACTTGTAGATCTTTGTCAATGTGGTGGTTTAAAATAATCTCATGTTACTTTGCATGCTTATTATGTTTAAGCTTGAGCAGATTTTCATGGTTATAAAAGCCTTTTCCTTCAAATACACACACAAGATTGTTTAGGAGACAGGGAGGGGGTGGCACATGGCAGAGCACGTGCTTATTATGTGTGGGGCTCTGGGTTCTATTTCCAGCAACCCCCACTACATGATTTATCTGCCCGCCCATGGTCCTAAAGTTGGTGTGACTTTTTTTTTTTTATGTATTTGGTATAAGGTCTCACTATGCAGCTTGGACTCATAGTGATTCTCCTATTTTCAGCCTCCCCTGTGCTGGGATTACAGGCGTGCACCACCACACCCAGTCTTGGTGGCCAGCTCAGTTTGCCTGGAGCAGGGCCTGTGGTAGAGGTGATGGAACTCAGGTCTCTGTGCTTGCCTAAGCAGGAGCTTAGTCTGCTGGACTATCTCACTGGCCCAGTTGGTGTGACTTTGCTCCAGGATAAGGGAGATATAAAAGGTCATGTACCCTGTGGCTGTGGGCACTTATGAACCCAGAATTTCTGAGTTAAGGTCTGCCCATTATGTGCTGGGCACTGCTTGAGTTTTGAGAATGCGAGTTAATTAGGATGGAAGGCCCATCTTTCACGTGCTTTTGATTCACCTTATGCCTTTATATGCGTAATTTACAGGCTCCTTTTCCACCTACATTATTTAATCTTTCAGTAATTCTGTATGAGACAGGGAACTGTCTCTGGTTCACAGCTCCCCTTTACATGCTCTTCCCAAATATAACTTGGTGAAATAACTTAGTGGACAGGGAGCCTGGTCCTCGAAGTGGAATCCTGGCTTAACGAGCTCAGGCTCTCTTATCTCCATATAGCATTTTAGAAAAGAATCCACTGTATTCTGCTATTCCCAAGTATTTTATGTGCCCTGATCATTTTCAGAAATCCTTTGTTCAAGGGGCTGGGGAGATAACTCAGTAGAATAAGTGCTTGCTTGGCAAGTGCAGGGACCTGAGTTCAATTCCCGGTACAGCTCCCCACCCCACCCCCCAAAAAAGAAAAAAATAAATCCTTTTCCTTTGGAGCCGCAGTGGGATACCATGAGCATAACAGATTGCCACTGTAATGAGGCTTGTCCCCAGGCTTAATCATTGCCAATGGTTTCTTATAGGGTCAGACTCGCTTCAGTGCAGTCTTTTGTCTTGTCACCCTCTAGGTAACACATATTCTGTATTGCCAGTGATTGTTTTATTTATGGACTTAAAGCACTCCATGTGCTTATATGCACACTGTCTACAGAGCGTACACACCTGAGATGTGATGTCACACCCCAGTCTCCTGATTTAAAAGCAAGCATGTCATGGGAACTCTTTTCCTTGGTTGAATTTCTAAAGCTCAGGCTGCAGGGAGGTACTAACTCCAGCACTGAAAACCTTTCAAGGCCCAAGACAATTGTGGAGCGTTAGTATTAGAAATTCCCACATGTGACAAAACTATATACAAAGGAAGGTAAGAGTGGTGATGGAGGAGGGCCTGTGTCATCACTAGAGTCCCGACTTCTGTCGGGTGGTGGGTGGATTTGTGGTTATTATTACACCAGGAAAGATACTAAGTAGAGGCAGGTCATGTGTCACTAATAATGAGATATGTTATCTATCAATGAATGCATCTGGAATCCAACAAAGCTGAATAAGGTAAAACTAAAAACGTCTTTCAGTTGGTCAATTTGAAGACTAATCTGTTAGGCCAAGATTACACTTTTTTTATTTTTATTTTTAGGGAAGGTTCTATAGGGTGTTCAGGGTCCCACTCACTACTAGATCACACTCAACGATCCTCCTGTTTACAGCCTCCCAGCACCCTGTCTAAGATTACACATTTCATATTGTTGCAGCAGCTAAGCTAGAAATATTATAGACAGACAGGGCACTGCCCTCAAGGAGATATTGTGGAAGACAAGATGACTTTGGAACTTCTGGAGAGACTGAACCCCTGCTGAGGGCCAGCCCTCAAGGCAAAAGATGGAACAAATGCTTACCTCCCTAAAGATAAGGGTCTGGGATTGATATTCTAAATAGGTCTCCCTTTCACTGAGGCCTGGAAGAGTCACCAACCCAGCCCCATACAGGAAAAGCCCGGGATCTGTATTCCTGCCCACTTGCTATGTGACTTGCTTACTCATTTGGTCCTGGATCTAATCAATTTTACCTGAGCAATGATGCTTGTAACTTTATTGGCTGACCATAGTTATGTTCCACCTCATGTGTGGAGTTCCCATGTTTTCCATCTTAGACCTGCCTCGCCACATGGTTTTGCTGTATAAAAGCCCCTCGAAAAGACAGATTCAGGGGCAACCCAACTTGGGTCCCCTTCTGTCCCTCTCTCAGACAGGAGCTTTCTTGCCCCCGATAAATATATTCTGTTCTTAACCTCTGTTTGTTCCTATAATTCATTCTTCAGCTTTAGAGATCACAAACTCATCCCAGGTATTTTTTAGGGTTAGGAGCTTCATTCCCCAGTATCTATATGATAGTGTGCTATTAAATGAGGACTGCTTAATGATGTGTGTGTGCGTGTGTGTGTGCACATGTGTGCGTGTGTGTGTGTGGCCGGCTCGGCCTGCCCTGGGGGTGAGGCTGGTTGGGCATGTGGTGCCTGCTCTTGCCTAAGCAGGTGCTTTAGACCACTGAGCTATCTCATTGGCTGCTTATGACGGATGCTGTGTGCTCATTCGCAGCCCCTGCCCCGGAGTGCCCAATGAAGGAGAGGGCAGGCAGTCTTCTGCACCGCCCTCCAGGATGGCTGCTTTCACTTCGTCTCTCAAAGAGGTTTACATACAGGGACTCTTTGGGGCATTCATTTAAGTCTTATAGAACGGCTCTTAGGACTTTTAACTCGCAGACACTGCTGTGTATTTTACCCTTGTTGCTGCTGCTTTGTGGAGAACGAGTTCCTGTGTGTAGGCCTGCTAACCCTCACCTAGCCCAAACCAAGTTTGTTTCTACTTCACTAGACTTAGAACTTGAGTGCTGTTAAGTACAGGACACATAATGGAGCTCATTTAGGTCCTGTAATAGATTCATTCAAGAAATATTTAATGAAGCCATAGAGGGGCAGTGGTGCATACCTGTATTCTCAGCACTATGAGAGGCTGAGGCAGGAGGATAGCAAGTTAGAGCCTAGCCTGAACAACTTTTTGCCTTAGGAAGGCCTTGCCTCAAAATTTAAAAAATAGAAAAAAAAAGAGCAGAGTGTGTAGCTCAGTGGGGAGGTTTGATTTCTTACACTGTCCACCAAAGGCAGTAAGAATAGGCAGGCACTGGTACCTGACACAGGGGGACACAGCTATAAATGGACAGACGACTCCTGTGGCGAAGCTTGCATTCTAGGAGAGAAGAGAACTGACAGCTGATCCAATGTGCAATCATAACATGGAATTCTACAGAAAGGAGCTAAGATTGGGGCAGTGCCCAGGAGAGATTCCTGGTAAGGCATCATTTAAACTGAGAAGCCCGAAAGAGGAGATAGCAGGAGTCGGGGAAAGGGCATTGGGAAGAGCAAAGGGTCTGAGAGTGGCAGAACCCTGACCTGAGAGACACAAGAGAAACCAGGGAAGGGTGGAAGAGAATCAATGAGAGGGAGAAGAAGGCAGGGGCCAATTCTTCAAAAGCATCCTGAACCCTGGTCATGAGTCTAGATTGGATTCTAAGGGCAATGGAAAGTCAGGAAAGGTACATTAGTCTGTTTTCTGTTACTATAACAAAATACCTGAGATTCACCTCTATTATCAAGAGACTTTTTTATGTATTTGGTACAGGGTCTTACTATGCAGTTCAGACTCCTAGTGATTCTCCTGTTTCAGCTTCCCCAGCGCTGGGATAACAGACATTTGCCACCTTGCCTAAGCAGGCACTTAGTTCGCTGAGCTATCTCACTGGCCCTATCAAGAGACTTTTTTTTTTTTTTTTTTTTTTTTTTTTTTTTTTTTTTTTTTTTTTTTTTTTTTTTTTTTTTTTTTTTTTTTTTTTTTTTTTTTTTTTTTTTTTTTTTTTTTTTTTTTTTTTTTTTTTTTTTTTT
>PVKA01010689.1:0-63532 GCA_004027165.1 Ctenomys sociabilis
CAAAGGAAGAACCATTCTGTGTTTGTATAAATGGGTACAGTTAGGATAAATATGCAGTACTTTCACTTAATTCTATGAGGAGAAATATTGGCACTAATAGTGTTTGCACAGGATATCCTGTCTGTATCGTGTACTATGGGTACACTAGGAAGATAACAATGTAAAAAGTATTAATTATTGAAACTGTACTATAAATCAGCTTTGAAAAAAAAAGACAGGCATACTTCTACCTTCTCTTAATTCAGTGAATAGAGAGATCTGCTCTAATAGTGTTTATAAATAGAATATCGTGTCTGCACCTTGTGCAACAAATAACCACTAAGAAAAATAATGCAATGTATTAATTATTGAATCCGTCCTACTAATTTGATTTGAAAATTTCTCATTGCTATTTGTTCTTCAATAAAATTATGAAAAAAATAAATAAATCTCTTCTTAAATTATCAAAAAAAAATCTGCCAAAGTGAAAGACTTGCTTTAAGGAAAAAACTTCAGAGCAGCATGTTCCAGAATGGTGGCAGAATACAGAATCTGTTCTTGGGAATCAGGGTCAGATTTCTCAGTGATCCAGGGACTCAGCCCTTATAGCCATAAGAGAAGCAAGCCTTTCTACTTTCCAAGCTGGCTGCATACCTTGGGATTATCCACATGGTATTAGTTTTAGGTGCAGGCAGAACGCAAGAGTTCTGAGGTTCAGAAGGCTTCTACCTATATTTCAAAAAGTCTGGGAGGCCAGGCAGTGTGCCCCTGGGAGGGTAGTGTGTGAAGCAGAGTGTGAGAAGCCTAATGTGCAGTAGAAAGCCCAGAAGTTTGGAAAAGCCAGGAACATAGATCATCTAAGAGAAACGGTAAGAAAGCAACAAAGCTTGCCTAAGAGAGAAGCCATGGAAGCTACCACCAAAGGTGCCATAAATGTGGAGTTACATGGAGCTCACAGTTTGTCATAGATTGCTTTAGATGATCTACATGGAACTATAGTACTTAATGTTTGCCCTTGTAGATCTGGATTTGTTTTGGTCCCAATGCTTGGTATCCTGCTCTGTATACCTTTTGGAATGGTGATGTTTACCTTGTGCCATTGAATGTTGGAAGTATTCAACTTTTTCGCTTATACAGTGGCTCACAGCTAAAAGTTTGCTTTAGACCTTGGAGGAGACTTGGGACTTGGACTTTTCATCAGTGCTAAAACTGTTAGGACTTTGGCAACTCTTACAGATGGAGTAAAATGTCTTTTGCATAAAGGGATGTGCATAAGTCTTTACGGGGCCAATTGTGGAATGCTATGGTTTGTGTCTAGTTTTCCACCCAAAACCTCTTGCAGTCACTGGGATGGCTTCTGGAGTTTGTGATTGATTCATGATCCAATGCTGTGATCATGGGTGTGAGTGCTACACTTGCCCTGGGGTAGATAATCTACTTACATATGTAAGGAGGGGAGAGAGGCTGGCTAGCTGCTGCAGGTGCTGCTCTTCCTATTGCTCTTTGCTGCTTTCCATTGCCATGGGCTGCTGCCCTCTGCCATGTGCCACTCTGCCTTGGAGCCAGCTGAGTATGGACTGAAACCTCCACTAACTGTGAGCTAAATAAATCTTTCCTTCCTTAATTTTGGGTATTGGGTATTTTGTGCCAGAAACAAGAGAAAAGTAACTGAGACAGAAATAAACATGAGTATAGACCTATTAATATATAGAGACGTCTACCTTAACAATAGCCTGTGGGTTCTTCAAATCTCACCGCTGTTCTAGAGAAGCTGTTGATACTGGGGTCTCCAGAGTGTGAAGGAAGCAGGCTCAGAAGGTGAATGGCAGGCTTCAGAACAGTCACTCTTGTGCAATCTACATATCCTTTTTATTTAT
Source organism: Ctenomys sociabilis (assembly GCA_004027165.1). Taxonomy (NCBI): domain Eukaryota; kingdom Metazoa; phylum Chordata; class Mammalia; order Rodentia; family Ctenomyidae; genus Ctenomys; species Ctenomys sociabilis. The sequence goes on from PVKA01010689.1 coordinate 1,857, forward strand.
CAGTTACTAGGTGCTTTGAGGTGGGCAACAAAAACCTTACCAAAACATATGTGTGGTTTTAACTTTTAAGTAGTCATTAATTGAAAAGTCAAACTATTTTATGCATGTAAATCTAGGTTGAGAGCATTTAGTAGCCACTTAAACATGTTCATATTTATTTAACAAATATTTACTGACTGGCTACTATGTACCAGTAATGAGCTAGAGCATGTCATAAAAGATCATGATGAGACATGAACATAAATGTCCAGTGATTTTCAGCACAGATGTACTTAGGGAATAGACTGCTGAGAGAGCCATTAATTTATGGTAGAAAAATCCCATCATGGAGCTCGGTGCAGTATTCTGAGGAAATGCTGTGACTCAGGTTCTGTACTGCTCTGCTCCTCATCAGAAGAAGGTGCCAAGAGATACACTAAATATTTAGTTTGGAAAGTACAGTAAAATCAGAGGTCCTGTGAATCTTTTAGCTTGTATTCTAGACAAGAAGACAAAAATACATCTATGTTCACTGAGAAAATGTATGTTTCCTACACTTAAATCCAAATTAGAAAGACACGTTTCCTAGAAAATTTAGAGTCAAGAAAATGTGACATGATCCTGTTACACACTTTCAAACTTTAATCAAAAGGTTGAGGAGGAAATAGTTTTCTTCATGTGCACTATAAGGGCAAAATTTAAAGTTCTTTATGAGTACATTCTGCAGTGCATGACATTTGCAGTCACCTTGGGGATGGGTGTGTGAGCTTCTTTCCTTTTTAATCCCCCTCCCCTTCCTTCACTTTACCCTCCCTCTCCAGTACCCTGTTCCTCTTTTCATCCTTGTTGCTATTATTTGTCTTGGCTCCTGTTATGGCGCAGCTATTTGCATTAACTGGGGCTCTGAGGTCCCATACATGGCTCATCTTTCTCCGTCTCATTTCCCCTTCCCTCCTCCTTGCCCTTGTTACCTTGGTGCACTTCCCTCTTGCAAGGGAACCATCTCCTTGTGCCCCCCTGTCCATCCACTATTGTTCTCTTTGGGTTGTTCCCTCACTCAAACAAGAGACACCATACAGTAGTGAAACTTGTGTGTCTGGTTCATTTCATTCAGCATTGTGCTTTCCAGTGTGGCCTTTTTCCTACAAACACCTCAGCTTTGTCATTTTCTATAGCCAAGTAGAATTCCATCACATAGATACCAAGTTGTCTGCTGATGGGTACCCACGCTGCTTCCAGAGCTTAGCTATTACAACTTCGCAGCTGTGTGCACTGGATGCGTACATGGTCCTCGTATGATGTCCAAAGTAAAGCTCTTTGGGAAAGATACCTAGCAGGGGGTGCCTGGTCATGAAGAATTTCTAATTCCATTCTTTGAGAAGTCCCCATCCTGACTTCCATGATGGTGGTCCTAGCTTGTGTTCCAACCAACCATGAAAGAGGGCTCTTCAGCACAGCAACACCAGCACTTGTTGATATTTGATTTCCTAATGCTGCATCATGGAATGTTAGCATTGTTTGCATTAGTTTTTCTCCTCTGGCCAGAAATACTGAATATTTTTTCCTATATTTGTTAACCATTTTTATTTCTTCCTCTGTGAAATGTTGATTTCTCTGTCCATTCCTTGACTGGCTAAGTTTAAGAGATTTCATTTTCCTTGAGTTCTCTGTACATTATAGATATTAGTCCTCTGTTTGAGGAGGAGCTGGCAATTTCCCCCTTGGTTGTCTCCTCGCTCTGCTGACTCTTTTGCTGTATAGAGGCTTTTGCTCTGATTTAATCGCATTTCTTGATTCTTAATATTTTTTGTGTGATGAAGTTCTCTTCAGAAAATCCTTTCCTACTTTTGTGTCTTCAAGTGTTTTGTCTTTCAGTAATTTAATGTTTCCGTTTTAATGGTTAGATCTGTATTACATTTTTATTGTAATTTTGTGCATGGTGAGGGCTAAGGGTCCACGTTCAATCTTCTGTACACAGATAACCAGTTCTCCCAACACCGCTTGTGGAAGAGCTCCATCCTCCAAAAATACTGTTGGCTAACAGCAGACTTGCACTTTCTAGTGGTATCATATTGGCCATACTTAGCTTTTTGATGTCATCTGACACGTGATTAGTTATGAAAGCATTTTCTGTGTCTTTCATTTTTATATATATGAGCTTTGGAAAACTTCTTTGGCCTAAAGTTTTCATATATTTTCAAAGTGTTATTTAGTTTGCTTATGGACAGTTATATTTCATCTAACTCCTGTTTATGTTGGTCTTTTAATAAATTATTTTAGGGTAAATCAAACCAAATGTCTAAAAGTAAAACAGATGGTCAAATGCAATGCTCTATGTTCTAATGATAGGTGGGCTGTCCTTGTTGGTTTTGACTTATTTGGAGTTCATCTTGATTCTGGTTCTGATGTGACAAATTGATGAATAAATAGAACAAAAGCCAGACAGGCTGATAGTGTATTAGTTGGAAGATAGATAGATAGATAGATAGATAGATAGATAGATAGATAATGGGGACACTTCTATACAATGCTCTTTTCTTTAAAGTTTGCCACCCTCTGTTGAGTTCAGTGTAACTATGTAGTCCATCACACAATTTCTAGATATTCTTTGCTCACATTGTATGTGTGTACTATGGTTCCCCAGACCTCATAATCATAAAGAGAACACAGCCATTGCAATAGCACTGCTCTCTTCTTTGGCTACTATATGGCTATCTTACAAGTAAAAGGATTTGATTTTCAAATATTCCTTCATTTATTTTACTATGGCTTGAGTGCTCCTTGCTAACTCTCCCTTCATAATTTGTTCTCCATATCATTAAACTAGGAGAGTATTTCTCTGTAACAAATGCATTCATAGCCCTGTTGGAAAAGCATCTCAAGAAATTAGACTCAGAGGAAAAGAAGAAAGAGCACACTGTGGAACAGCATTGCATTTCTCACCTAATTTGTTTTGGCTCCAGTGATCCAGCCAGCACTTGTTTGTTGTGAAAGCGAGTGGAAGTTGCTCTGTGCAGATGGAGTTTATGAGGAGGGAAGGAATAATTTAAAGTCATGGCTGCAACTTGTAATTGAAGTTTATATCCATATAAATCACCTGCTTCTTAAAATCAGTCATGAGAAAATTTACAATGTCCTGTGCTGTTTCAGTTGTCTTTGGCTTCCTTCCCAAGCTCCTTTGATTTCCCAGAGTACCTTATCTGTTTGGGGGATTCTCTCCAGGCTGCAGAGGCCTGTTACAGAAAGATAAAGAAATAGCAAAGATCTACAAGCTCAACTCTAGTAAGCTCCTGAAGCTTTCCTCTCAAAATTCTCTTCATCACAAAAGTTTATTTCTCCCTAGTGATGCACAGAATGACCATACAACTCATACAGGTTTCATATGAGCAACAAGGTTCTGTTCTGTATTCAGGTGATTATATCGTATGATTTTATTACTTAAATTATTCTGTGAACTACCAAGAGCTAACATTCTTTTTAAAGATGTACTTGACAGATTTGACACAGAATAAAAAAAAAAGGCCTTATCTTAAAGCTTTATGAACCATTAGAACTTGAAAACATAAAAAGGAAGTCCTGGCAAACTCCTCATGTGCTCATTGCTAGGTTTCTCTCTAGCTTTGTGGTACACACTGCATGGAAGAGGAAAAAATGCTGTAGCCAATACAAAAAAAAAAAAAGAAACAGAAATGAACATAGGGCAGAGAAAGCCCTACCAACTAAAATACTTTATCTGGAGTAAAAAAAGATGACAAATCAAAACAATGAAGATAGTACACATACTATTACCACTCCAATTTCACAGGAAACAAGTTTAGGGAAACGTGAGCAACTAGTTTAAGGTCATGTAAGTCATAAGTGACTGAGGCAAAAGTTGAGTCATAGAATTTAGCCCTAGAGCCTTCTCTGTGACATCCATCACCACAGATACATAGGAAAGAGCTTCGTAGCTTGACCAGTTCGCTGAATCACAGGACCCATTAAGACATTCATACAAAGAAGGTGAGCTTAAATCTACACAGGTTCTTGAAGTTAACATCATTTATAGAAAGTGAGGAAGCAGGAGGAATAGGTTAATAATATCACATGCAATCAAACCCGTATGTCCAGATAGTGCCAGGATACCGACCCATTTCCTCTTCAGTGGCATGCAGCCAACAGACCAAGCAAAACAAAACAAAATAGAACAGAACAAAACCCGGATACAACAGATCTGAACACCAATGAGGTTTTTGCAAGGACTGTGTTCCGCTAAGTGCAGCCCGCTTGAGGTCCAGCCACTGGAAGACTGGGAGAGTGTCACAGTCCAAAACATGCCCCACCTGACTGGATCTTAGGATCCCAACCTGATTCATCTATGTTTTGATCTCCAAGTCTCTTGTTTCAGTTTGGCTTTGGTGTCAGACTGTGTGTACTTCCTATTCTTTCAATTACCTGGTTTTTAGCTGATTTTTTCAGAGTAGCTCCAATGTGGCTCTGTCTCTATTCAGCCAGTCGAATCTCTGCAGTATTTTTATGTTAAGTCTGAGAAACACCAGATGACAATAGACTCACCTCACTATAGGATACAGGCCTTGTTGGAGCTTTGATTCAACACATACGAGAAACATACACATGCCCCATTGCTCTGGGGCACTTGTAGATGGAGTCCTGGTAAAAACTAGAAGACGAAATGAAGCTCTCTTTATCAGAAATGGCTCTGTGCCACATGTTGTGCCTTGTGGAACAATGCAAATCCCACCTCAGCCATCCCTTCAGCTATGATCTAACCTAGCCAGCCTGGTGTCTGATGATGGCTCTGGGTCAGCTCCACTTGCGCTTGTGCGAGTTCAGGGTCACAACTGATGGTGGGATCACGAGGTTGCCTGCTCAGCCAGGTGAGCACTTAATGGGCATCCTGTGCTGATCTGACAAGGCTCTGTGCTTATGCCTGAAGACAAGCAGTTGTGATGGGCACAGTCACTCAGAACCCTGGAAGCTGATGTGTCCCTCTTGCACAGAAAGGCATCCCTGTCAACATCCTGTAAATCCTCAATGGTCTTAATTCCATGGAAACCTCATTGGTGTTTTCTTTTTGCAAAAGGAGGGGCTCAAGAGAATCCCACAAATCCTACTAAACATGAAGCTCTTTTCCAACTCCAATTGTGGTAATTGTGGCAATGTGTTATAATTTCTGGTTCCATCCTACACAAACCTGAGAATGCTTCTCAAAGTCTGAGAGATACAGTCAGCAACCCTAGAAGTGGACACCGGGCTGCTGCAGATGAGCCTGGGTGTCCTGAGATTATGAAGTGGATCACTGGCCAGCACACATTGCTCCAGAAACCTTCCTGCTTCAAATGAAAGCAGCCTCCCACATGGGACTGTGACTGGTCTACTGGTTGAGATGTTAAGAAGCCATCTGGAGGCTTTAGGGTTTCTCTTCAAATGTAGATTAGGTACCCAGTGAGATAGCTCAGTGGACTAAGAGCCTGCTAAGGCAAGCATAGGGATCGGGTTAGATCCCTGGCACCAAAGGCTGCACTGGCCCCTCTCCCAGGTACACTGAGCTGCCACCTAGACAGGGCATGGTGATGCACACCTACAATCCCAGTGCTGGGAGGCTGAAAACAGGAGGATCACTACGAGTCTGAGCTAGGTCTTGGCTTTGATCCTATATCAAATACATTTTTTTTAAAAAAAAGTAGATTAGGAAAATCAGCATGAGCACACTCTTGGGCTCCAGGAAGCTAGGGTGGTACCACCACCAATGCTACCCTAGAGGCTAGTCCATCACTGGCACCCTTGTTCTTCCATGTGTGAGACCCCTTCCTCTTCCTCATGCTACTAGCAAGTGCCTGTTCCTGTCTCTCTGCATAAAGTTTTCACTGCTGCTTAGCCCAAAGCCTGCACCAGGCAAACCCAGCAGCCCACCCTTGATCACCATTTCTCACACCGGTAAGCATGCACCTTCTCTGTACCCTACCTTAGCATCATGTTGGACCACAGAATTTTAATTAGAATGATTTATGTTTCCAAACTTTGTGGCTACTCTTGAAAAATGATCATTACTATTATGAAGCATAATATTTCATGAGACCTGAAACGCCTCTACTGTTGCAGGTAGATTTTAGAGGACACATGATGTTGTTTCATGGTCCAAAGGATTAATGAATCCTGCACAGAAAAATACCATTTCCTTTTCCTAGTTTAAAAATCTTATGCTGTTTAAAGGAGGCACACTAGCATGTGTGCGTGTGCACCCATGGGAGCCTGTGTGTGTTTCTGGATGGACTCTGCAGAGACGAGGCCACAGAATAGCCACGTTTTACAGGTATGTCCCCCAGAAGAGAAGGGGACCTCCAGGCAGATGTAAGAGGAATACACATTGAACATCACTCATCTTATTAATGAAGGAATCAGCACAATGTCACAGAGAGGTCAAAGGAGACTAACAACAGTGTTGGCAGCTGAGGCTTCCTGGAGGCCATGTGCCCACCGAGGCGATCTCCCTTCCCTGGGGAGCAAAGGCAACACAAAGTCTGTGGGGCAGGATTTGTGTAGATAAGAATATCTTTGTTTATAGGCAAAATTATTTTTGTACTTCTATCAACTTTCACCACTTACAAGGTTACCAATAGCTCCTGTAGAATCAGAACCCTGTACCCAGGAGGCACATAATCTACATACAATGTATACATCTGTGGATTTCCATTCAAGGACAGAGACTTGTACCCACTTGTGCAGTCTCCCCCATCTCCCCCTTCCTCAGGGGACTCCTTGTTGGCAAGGGAGATGCTCAGGTTCCTCAGGGTGATGTGCAGAGTTTAGCTTGAGCCTCATTCCAGAATTTCTTATCACTCACCTGGCCCTGAATCCTCTCTCATCCTCACCAACTCTGCTAACCCATCAAGTCCCTAATAACCTCCTCCACGAAGCCATGCTCTCCTCTGTCCACTCTCTTGTTTGGTAAGAATTCCCCTCAATCTTCTTCAGTGCCTTTCCTGAGTGCACACAGGCTGAGTAGGCCTTGTTCTGTCTCCATAGTTCCCAAGCAAAGTGTTACTTGGAGAACCAGGTCGGACAGACACCCCTATCCTTCACATGTGAGGGCCCTCTGTGGCTTTGCCTTTGTGCCTGTTTCCAGCTAAGATTGGCCTGAGAACCAGCACCTTAAGGCCCACATGCCAAAAAGCACCTCGCAGGCATCAAAAACCAAAGTTCCAACAAGTTTACTTGAGAGAGCTAAGTGGCCTTCCCTCCCTTAATGCTTCATGAATAGAGAGGAGCATGCCGTCTCCAGGCACCACATACCAGTGTGCAAGTGAGAAAGAATATCAAATGCTGTAGCTAGCATAGGATAGACCAGACCTTTCCCAATACACTATGAAGTTGCATGATGCGTGATGTGGTTAAGGGATCACTTATTTTTCCCACACCTACAAGACGAGACTTTCCAGTATGGCCACTGTAAGTCTTTGAAGCTTGCAGCGCTTTGTTGTGGAGTTGGCCTGTGTGTTACAGGAGCATCCTTGGCCTCAGCTTACAAGACTCCAGCATCACACATTCAGCATCTCCAGACATTACCCAATATGTCCTAGAGCCAGGGCTGCCATTAACAAGCGGAAAGAGAGGACACCCAGGTACATTTGAGTTTTATTTAAACATCAAGCTAGATTTTGATACAAGTATAGCATGTAACATTTGGTATAGACTTACATATGCCTATCTGAAATTCATATTTAACTTGGATTCCTGTTTATCTGGAAACCCTGCTAAGGTGGGGTACAAAATCACCCCTGGCTGGATATATCAGCAAGCTAAGAGCAGGATACCCAAGAGGTTGGTGTGCTTGACTGTGTCTCCATTGTGAACCCCCAGGGCCTCCCAGCCTGCACAGGAAGCTACTCCACCTCCCTCACAGGCCAGATGTGAAGCTGAAATGAAATAACGCATGGAAAACGCTTAGCACAGTGCCTGTGGCAGCAAACAGCTGACACATCATCCTTGTTCTTGCTAGCGATCCCACAAAACGTAGTGTCAATCTCTTCTGGTCTCCAGACGACATTGTCATTAGCACCCTAGACCTATGATGGGGCTGGCAAGGAGCCTTGCTGTGATTCTCAGCTGTGTAAGCTGTGCAGGGAAGTCACCAGGGTGTATCCCTCTGGATATCTGTGTTGTAGGCCAAAAACCAATCCAAAGTCCGTGGATCTGGCTGTAGTATGGACACTGGGACTCCAGAAAGCTTGACAGGTGACCTACATATGGTCACCTGCTAGCTTCCAAGACTAAAATTTATCCTTGGAGAGAACAGTCTCACATAATAATTGATACTGTGATAATGAAGAAGGGCCAGGGGGGTAGCTTAGTGGTCAAAGTGCCTGCCTGACAAGTGCAAGGTTTTGAGTTCAATCCCTGGTTCCAAAGAAAAAGAAGTGATTTCACTTCTAGGGCCCAGGGAGATAGCTCAGAAGCACAACCACTTGCCTGGCAAGTGCAGGGTCCTGAGTTCAGGACCACACACACACACACACACACACACACACACACACACACAAATGAAGTTTGGCTCAAAAACTCTAGAATAATATAAATTTGATAGCAAAATGGGAAGAAACCAGTGGGATCTGAACAGATATTTCCTCAGCTTAGTTCTTAAAAGAAACATTAGCAGGAAGAGGCCATAAATCAGGCCCAAAAAAGTAAAATGTAAAACTATGATAAAAGAGTTCAAAAGACCATGTTACAGAGTGAGGGTTGCACCAGTCTTTTGGACATCCTTGACCAAAAAGAAAGCTGAAAAATATAGTGTCCCTATGACAACTGAACATTCTTGGGCTAGTTGGCAGAAGATCTTGCAGAAAACTGCTGGATGAATAAGCCAACTTAGAAAAAATGAAATAGGGTTGAAGAATATAGGAAGTATAGGCTTCAAGTACCTTGGGAGGGGAAAACAGTGGACGTTGGGATTGTGTATCTCATCATCTTCTATGTACTAGAAAGACCTCTAACAAACATGTGGCAGAGTTGATAACTGAGAGCTGGAAATGGCACCGTGTAGTGACTCCTGTCTTTTGGAGGTGAATGTGTCTACTGAGAAGAAATTGTTGCCCACCTTGAAGGTATTCTTGCATGGTGCAAAGACTCTCCTTGGCTGTGTCATTAAATATTTTTGTGGATAATTTGAATTAAGGCGGAGTTGTGACTGGCATGGTGAGAGGGGACAATAAGTGACACTATGGATGAAAGATTCAAGTATAGCTTTGAAAGTCTCAACAGCCTAGAACAGTCAGTAGGAGTTTTCTGACCAAAGCCATGAAGCTTACCTCATGGCATTTTAGGCTGCTCGGTCCAAGGTCCCTGTACACCTGCTGTGGCCCTGAGCAGCTACGATGGGACTGTACAAAAACAATAGGATGCGACTACAGTCCAGTAAAGCCAAGTTTACAAAAGCAGGTAGCAGTCCATACCCAGTCCATGGGCCACTGCTTGCTGCTCCATAGTCCAGAACAGCATATTCAAATCTGGAGTCATAAATCTATGTTTATTCATTCAAGGCAGAAGAACATGGGGCTAATACTGTATGTGAGCCACATCCCCTCACAGCCCAAATGAGCTCTGAAACACTGTTTGCTTCAATTCTGAAGTGATAAAGCTAAATCTCAATCTAGAGTTTGATCTGGACTCCACAGTTAGAAAACCCTGTATGGGACACTGATCAGGCCACTTTTTAAAATGCTTGGTGATTTAAGAGCATACCAACTAATTGACTGAGTAAAAGAGAGGGGAGTTTTGCTCCCATTGGGAAGCCTGCGAACTTCTGGTTCTGCTCTTATCCCAGTGTTGACTTCAGAGACTCCCTTTATTCCTGGGCTGTGCTACTTCCTCTGTACAAAGGATTGAGACAGCAGCAGGCCTCCCTCAGCTCTTAAGGTTGCTGCCAATTTGATTGTTACTGTTGTTGTCGTCGTATGTGTATATGTATTTAGTACAGGGTCTACAGGGTCTCACTATGTAGATCAGACTCCCAGTGATCCTCCTGTTTTTCAGCCTCCCCAACACTGGGATTACAGGTACACCACCATGCCCAGTCTCATTTGAACTCTCAGCATGCCTGGGGTGGGGGAAAGGCTGGCATAGCACACCAGGGATTGAATCCTGGTCCCTGCGCCCGTCTGAGCAGGCACTTTAGTCTGCTGAGCTATATGGCTGGCCCTGTTGCTAATTTGTAAAGCACATCATAGGAGAGCAGTCAGAGACTTAGGACTGGAGGTGTATGTAGCTCAGTAGCGCTCTTGCCTAGCATGAAGGGGGCCTTTGCTCTCTCGCACTGACAAGCTGAATTGAGATGTTTTTCTCCATAGGTCTAACAGCAATTCATTTATTTTTTTCTATTACGGTTTTAGATGAGATCAGTTTTTAAACGGTACTTTAGGACGGCAGATGTGCTTCCAAGTTCAAATTTATACTTTTTGATTTTGAAGGTATGTATTGCATTAGGCTAACTCAAAGCCCTAGTTTTTATATCCAGGTTCCCTAGGGAGGGACTCTTCTTAGCTTTGCTGCCTTGCCATGCTGCTCACTTTGCTGCAGTTATTTGTGGGTTTGTTTCTGGTTTTATTGTATCAAAACATAAAGATAAAGAAGTTTTACAACCTCACAATATTCTTCAGCATGTAGACAGGGCAGGAGATGCCTGAAAAATAAATGTATTAACCTGTCTATGTAAATCAGATGGCTTTACAGTTAAAATGCGACCCAAACACTTGTGAAGCCTTGTATCTTGCAGAGTCAGGCATGTTTATTATGTTACTGTCCTGAATGGATCCCCAATCCTCAGGGAGTAAGTGTTTATTTGTGGGTGTTTCTTGCCCATATCATTTGTCTGCCTGAGGTTGGGGGCAGGGCCTCCAGTCCACCCAGATCCTGGGGTTCAGGCTGGGGGAGGCTCCTACATCAACTTTAGTGTTATGGTATAGAACATCTAGAGAAGAAAACTTGGCTGCTTTTTGCTACTTATATGGGCAATGTGTGTGTGACTTCTGCTCAGTGCATGGCAGAACTAATTCGTGTGCATTTTAAGAGGTCAGGATGACATTTCCATGAATTAATATGCAAGATGGCTTGAAGCACGATAAAGTAGCACATTTCCAACTTAACTCATAAGTGAAAAGTACAGGTTCTGTAATCAGGATCTCTGGGGGTAGTTGGAGAATTTGCAGTTCACAATAAGAAATTTCCACAACCGATCATTATTGACAGGAAGTGCTGCTGTGAACACAGTACATTTTTAAAGTAAAGGCAAGGCAGTAATTAGATCTGGGGGTTTAAGGTTATCTGGTGTGCTGTGAGGGAAGGATTTAGGGAAAGAGCAGCTTCATATTCCCACCCAATGTGTATTTAATGAGCAAAAACACATCCATGTGTGTCTCTATCACACAACAAGTTAGCAGGACCAGCTGGCTCATCAGACGGCCTGAAGATGCTGTGGTCAAGTTCTCTGTGTATTTTAGGAATCTCATTCCCACTCTTCCCTTCCTGACCGCTAGAAAACCAGGAGGACAGGCAAAGTGGCTGCTGACTGGTCCTTGTGCTGTTGTTCAGAAGGGCTGCTGACTGAGTGGCCTGCCGTGCATTCCCCAAGCCTAGTGGTGTGCCCAGGTGGTGTGGGCATGCCCTGCTTCTGTAGGGAGAGGTTGGCTAGGAATCTTCAAACTCCTTCAAACCCCTGAGGGCAGCAAAGCCTGGGGTTCTGAATACAGCTGTACAGCTGTGTCTGCTGCTTCCTAGGAAGACAGGAGAAATTGCAGGTCAGCACCCAAAGGAAGCCATGCTTGCAGGATTCTTTTTAAAACTCAAAGCTGTTGGGCTGGTGGTGAATCATTTAAAGGGCGCCTGCCCACATCCCGCTCCGTCTTCCTTTCTGCACACTGCCTTCAAGCTGACTCGCCAAGCCTCGTTAGCACCTGTCCTAAGCAGCGCCTGACTTGGGAAAGCGGGGGGCCTAGAGTCTGTGCTCTGAGCCATGTTTGTTTAAAAAGGAGAGGGTGGTGAATGAAGGCAGGAGAAAGGAATAGGAGTGATGCGGGACTGTCCTGCTACAATGCTGTATATGGGTAGATTTCTAAACTCATGTGTAAACATATCTAATTGTTTATTCCTATTTTTGAAATATATTTTAATTTTTAAATTTTTTTACATTATATTTTGTAGAGATTTAAAGTTTAACATATCAATACTTGATGAAAAATACCTGTTCCATGTTAAGCCTAAGATGTTTGATATTCACACAGACAGTGAGGTTAAGCTCAACAGCCTAGGATGTACTGTAATAACAGTAACCTTCTCTTCTGGAGGACTAACAACCTAAGTTTGAAGACCAAAAATTAGAGAAAAAGGAGGGCCACAAGGACAGCCTACATTTTGGCCCTAGCCTTTCAAGGTCAGTTAAGATTCAGGACATAGGAGAACCTGTACTGTAACACCATGCAACTCAGTTGTGTCCCAAATTTTCTGATCAAGGAGATTATGCTCCAAAGAGGAAAGTGCTCAAGGACGTAGAGTGTGCCTAAGGAGAGTCACTCAGAGAGAAAACATTCTCTTAGGCTTTCATAGAAAGCAAATTGGTCAACAATGACTACGACTTATCCACATGGCTTACACTGACAAAGGATCTACAAACTGCGGTACAGGGTCTCAGGATAAATCCTGAGGGGATTTGACTGACCTTAATTAGATACAAAAACTACAATTCTTATTACATAGGTCTTGCTTTATCTTGGTCTTAACCATCCAGCAGAAAAGTATTAAACTGAAGTATAAGAAATAAAACCATATTATTATGCTGAGCTGTAAAAGACTCAAGTCAGCAACTTCTGAAACTGCCAGATATATGGAAAACCCAATACTATTATGGACTACTGGACTATTTGGGAATATTTTGCTGAATTCACATACCTATAATATTTAATTGACAAAACTAAACAAAAAAGGGGATACAAATGAATGATTATTTTGTATCTGTATATTCAAAATAGTTAAGATAGACAGTTACACTTTCTTAATTCAATGAATTGAGAGATCTTATCTAATAGTGTTTGTAAATAGAATATCACGTCTACATCTTGTTAACAATTAACCTCTAAGAAAACAATATACAGTGTATTAATTATTGAAAAAAAAGTCTGCGCACACTGTGGGGAGGGCAGGCCCCTTTTCAGTCATGCTCAGGGCTCAGCGCTTGCTGCTCATGCACCAAGGCTGAGGCAAAGGGCCTGCCCTAGGGGAAGGGCTGTCTCTAAGGTCATGCTTTCCTTCGCTCACATCCATGCAAACCTGGGTGCATATTCTCCCCACAGGAGAGAACAATTCCAAACAGCCTAAGTACTAGTTACAAGCGTAAGCATCTAATAACCAGCGACAGAGTCTCCTTAAAGTATTTTGCCCTTTCCTTTACACTTTTCAGTTCTATTTTTCTATTATCTTAAAGAAAATACACATCAAAGACAAATTATTTCAGTAATGTTAATCTAAAATTTAAGAATTTTAATGCTAACATTCATCTAAAATTCATACAGTACAGGTTATGTCTGCATCTTGTAGTATGAATAACCACTAAGACAATATGCAATGTATTAATTATTGAAACTGTCTCATTGCTGTTTCTCAATAAAACTATTTAAAAAAAGTAAAAAAAAATAAAATTCATACAGTAAAATAAAGCTTTTATTACACTACAAATGTTCCTCTTATCAGTTTTAGATTAAAAATAATTGGTATCAAAACTCACAGCATGTGAAGGCCTACTATACAGTGAAAAGAGGAAGGAGAAGCTGGGTGGAAAGAACAAGCCCTGAGGCGTGCAGGTACCCTAAGGCTAGGAATGCAGTTCCCCTCAGAAGAGACTTGTTCTTTCCGCTCCCATCTCCTCCTTTTTCCCTTCCCCACCCCTTGCAAGCACAGACAGAAACAGAACCTAAGGTGAACAGGAATGGGTGAGTTGGTCCTTACAAGGTAGCCACTTTTCTTGAATATTACTTATGGTTTCTTAAGACTTTCAGGGCTTTGTGGAATTCTCCCAATTTCAGGCATACACAGTGATACCACATGGTGTGTGCACCTTGAATGGAGGGAAACTGATCCCAGAGCTAGAACCGACCACCTTTCAGGTGAGGGTATTTTGGGCTGTAATTATACAGTTGTAATTGCAGCCTTCAATGGATATAAAAATAGTGCTGAAATAATTATATGGTAAGTTCATGTGAATTATTGCAACCTAAGTTTTAATTACAATCTTTAATGATGATATTCCTAGGTTCCCATTTGGCTATGCAATGCTTTTTTGCCAAACTGGGGAATTTAGGGTTTTTAGACAGTTTCCAGAGTTGGAAAAAGTTAGGGGAGAGATAGCTCAGTAGAATAAGTGCTTGTCTGGCAAGCTCAGGGTCTTGAGTTCAATCCCTGGTACTACACACACACACAAAAACAGCTAGTTGAAAAGTTACTGTTTAACAAGGTGTGTAGTGATGATATCCAGGTCTGGCATCTTCTGGGGGGAATTATGTTTTAACCTCTTACCAGTCCAATTATTTACATAAAGGATGACCAAAACTTGCATATTTTTCATTAACTTTATAACAGGAAATATAAAAATAAAAACTGTGTCAAATTTATTCAATACAAAAATTGACTGGTGAGGTGACAGCTGGGAGTGACACTTGGCACAGTACCCTGAGGGATACTCTGGGTAAGCTGTTAAGTGGTTAAATCAGTATTGGGAGAGACCAGGTCAAATCTGCATTGCCTATGCCTCAGTGCTTTAATCTTGGTTGTACCCAGATCTCCACTCTTCTTCCTCCTCTCTGTGGTAGTGTTGACACACAAAAGGGACTTCGCTGTAACCCTTTTAATGGAAAAGTTCCCAGGCTTTAAAGAGTTAAAGTGAGGGGTGGCCCATTTGTCCTTCTGCCTTTAGGCCTCAGGCTTCAGTGGTTCCTGACTAGGAAGTGATTCTGTTCTTTAACACTTCCAACACCTCTTTGATGGTGCCCACTTTATTGATTCTATCAGTCATCCACTTAACCAGATTTGAGTGTTGACACTGACATTTCTAGCTCATGAAATAGTAGCCAGGTGGATATAATGTCATTATCTTGACAAACTTATTTCAGTCAGATTTTTTAGGTTCTGGTGGTTCTCTTCTGAGTTAATGGTCTTTTAATGAGACTAGATTTCATTTCTACCATTGTGCTTAAAGGCCTGCAGATTCATGATGCTCCCAGACCCGTCTCTCCCTCTCTGGTTCCTTAAGACGCCACACAGTGGTGGTGCTTCCAGTTTATATCACATTTTCCCTCTAAGCTCCAGTAATTTTATTGGCATTGAAAGGTATTTTCAAAAAGTGATAAATTTAAGGTTGCAGCTACCCTGGACAGTTTTACTGAGCCAGGAAATGTGCCAGAAAGGAGTTCCTAATGGACAAGCCATTGGATGGGATCTCCACAAAGAGATAAAGAAGGGAGCTCCAGAGCCTGAAGAACAGCTTGACTGGGGGAGCGGGGAACTGAGGAAGGGCAGAGGCTGAGGAGAGGGGGTCAGTGGCACTGAGCAGAATAATTCTCTCAACTGAGCCCTTAAACAATATGAGCCATTTAATGAATCTATGAATACAAAAATCACAACTCCATATTTTTGGTCATCTACTGGGTTTTTAGGTGTAACTGAATATATTACTCTGTTCTGCATAAAAGTAATTCTGAAAGGCAGAAGCAGGATCCCCAGTTTGGGCCCAGGGGGGACAGCTGGGTTATTTGAGACCCTGTCTCAAAAATAAAAAACGGCTCTTTGCAAGAGGATGAGATTTTTCTATATATGTAAAGAAAGCAGCTGCAGCCTTCACAGAGAATGACTGAATCTATAGCTTAGGTCAATGCCCAGGTATACTGCTATGTATATGCCCATGAGTGAAATGTGTCAGCAAAACATCTTAGCTACCAAGACCCTCACCACATGCTTCCTCACATCCATAGAACAGGAGTAATTCAGAAGGCTACCAACCAGTGAATGAATAAACGTGACACATCTGTGGCACATTATTTGGCAGGAAAAATTAAGTACCAGCATATGTACAATATGGAAATCCTCAGAGAAGTAAAAGGAGCCAGACTCCAAAGACCCAACCCTAGGACTGCACTAATAGGAAACATCTAGAAAGGCAAATCCATAGGCAGAAAGTAGGTTACAGCTGCCTACCCTGCAAGAAGGCAGGTGAAATGACTACAAATGGGTAAAAGATTTCTTCTTCAGAGAGCATGAATGCTCAAGATGGTGACTGCACTTGAGTACTACCTGGTGAATTTTATGGAATGTAAATCACACAGCAATAAAGCTGCTTTAAAAATAAAGCAAAACCTAGCTTACGATTGCAGAGGTGACATGTAAGGAAACTTCCGCTTCAAGAGCGACAGGTTATGTGACTATACAGGCTGAGTGACCAGAAAGGCACTGTTCTGCGGGCAGAAAGGAAGGCACAGAGGATGCTAGGGCAGACCAGGAGCAGAGGTGCGGCACAGAGGCGAGGGTCGCGACGGTGGGAGGAGGGCCCCTTCGGTACTTCCGCAGAATCTGACAACCTGACAACCACAAGGGGGACAGAAAAGCAAGCTGACTGATAAGGCTCAGCCGCGTTTAAATCAAAATCTGCAAAGCGCTGTCATCAAGATGATACAATTCTCACCAGAAGCTCTGGCCCTCGATGAGCTAGAAAAAGACAAAACTACCTGCAGGCTTCTACCAAAGTTGGATGTAAAAGCGAAATTTTGTTATAAAAGAAAAACTTTAAAAAGACGCTATGTTTATGAAAAACTAGCAAATCCCAAGACGATACAAAACTTCCCCAAAAAGCACTTCAATTTAGGAAATCAGGCTTGGGCTTCAGGGGCTGAAATCCTCCAAGATTTGCAAAGCTCGGGTCACATTTTGAGGGACCCGCCCCGCCCTCGGGACCTTCCGGCTCCCCGGGGCCCTCTAGGTACCGGCGGGCGACTCCGGGGAGGGCGTTGCTCCGGGGCGGACGGCTCAGGGGTGGAGGCGTCCTAGGCTGACTGCGCGGGGTTGGCCAAGTGGGGCGGGGGGGGGGGGCTACGCGGGCGTGCGGGCGGGCTGCGGAACGCCGCACTCTCCGCCCCTCAGGAAGGCGCTGTTCCGGGCCGGGCGGGTCCGCGTAGAAGCTTCGCACGCTGGAGTTTTACCTGCGCCCCGCCCCCTCGCGGCCTACGCTCCCGCCCTCGGAGAGCTCCGGGGAGCACCAGCCGCCCGTCCCGTCCCCAAGGCCCCGCCCCTAAAACCCCGCCCCTCAGGCCTGCTTTCTCTGAGTCCGGCGCTTCCCGATCCGTCAGGCCGGGCTCTGCTCCCGAGTTCCAGCCCACTCCTCAGGGCCCTCAGCCCCAGTCAGTTGGCTCAGGCCCGGCCCCGCCCCGCCCCTCAGGCCCGGCTAGGCCCCGCCCCACTTCCGAGTTCCCGCCCACTCCCTCAGGATCCTTCAGGCCTGTTCTTCTGCTCAGGCCCCGCCCCGCTCGCCCCAGGCCCCTCCCCGGCCTGCGCCGTCCGTCCTTCGGCTAGGCAGGGCGCCTTCCTTGTCTGGCCCGCCTGGTGTGGCATGGAGTCGCTGGCGGCGCGCACCGGGAAGCGCCTGCTGCGGGGGTCGGCCTCGCGCCTGTGGGGACCATGGGGACCGGCAACACGGGACGAGCGCCCCGAGGCCCCGGGTGAGCGCCCGCCCTTCCCTCCGCTCAGTGACTTCCCTCTCCCTCCTCGCCTCTTCCGCCCGCGCGCTCGCGGTCCCCGCCCGTCCCGTCGGACCAGCTCCTGCGACTGGACGGCCGCTGCCGGGACCCGGCCGCGGCGGTGCTGTGGGGACAGGTTTTCCCGCGCGCCGGGCGGGCCGGCAGCTGGTGCCGCCCCCCGGGAGGGCGGGCCCCGCGGGTGTAGACCGTGCAGAGTCGGGAGCCGGCGGTGTGGACCGAGCCGTTTGCGCGGAGCCCGCGGGCGCGGTGACTGCACGCTGCAGAGCGTACCTGTGCTCGCGGAGCCCGCGTGTGGACTGCGCGAAGCCGGGCAGCGAGGGACGCCGCGCGCGTGGCCCGTTACCTGTGCGCCAGCGAGTCCGGAGCCGGCCTTGGAGTGAGCTCCTGCCTCGGCGCCGCCGCAGCTGTGGCCCGGGCGGTCTCGGGCGTTCGCAGCCGGGCGGAGGACCGTTGCTGGTGACGCTTGGGCCGAGAGGAAGAGTCCGGAGGGCGCCGACCGGGAGGGAGGGAGAGAGGGCTGTGGCTGGCTCGCCGCTCGGCATGCGGACTCGCGGCGGTTCTGGGCTGCGCGCCGAATAGCTCCTGCGCTCTTGGGCAGCTCAGCGCGTTCTTTTCCCTGTTGACCCCCCGAAGTTCTGAGGTCTTGTGATGTCACAGCACGGACGCAGTTAGAATGGTGGCTGTACCCTAGCTTTACCTTCCAGAAGGTCTCCCTCTGACCACTCGCCTGTCTCTAGGCCTGCTTAGGCTGTGAAGCCGGCTTGAGTTGCATGACATCTCAGGTTCTCAGTTCCAGAGCTTGCTCTCTGGCAGGGAAACCAACCCAGCCATAAAAGAGCATTCCATGCCCAGGCTGTTATAATATAGAGCCCTGGAGGCAGTTCAAGAAATGTGTGCTAGTCATTATCTAACTACCCTCTTTGGTAGAGTAAGTATGGCTTTCTTAGGTTTTTCTTTTTTAATTCTGGGGACTGAACCTGGAATTTGCTACACTCCAAACCCTTATTATTTATTTATTTATTTATTTATTTATTTGTATTTTAGGGACAGGTCCACAGGGTGTTCAGGGTCTCACTAGTAGATCCGACTCATACATAGTGATCCTCCTCTTTACAGCCTCCCAAGAGCTGGGATTATAGCCACGTGCCACCACAGGCCCTGACTCTGACCTGCTCAGTGCCTGCTCAGCGCATCCTACAGGCGCTTTAATCGGCTGAGCTATTTGGTGGGCCCATTTTATTATATTTTGTATTTTGAGAAAAGGTTTTTGTTAAATTTCCCAAGCTGGCTTTGAACTTGAATCGCCTGCCTCAGTCTCCCGAGTAGCCTAGATTAGGGGCATGCACCCAAAAAATTTTCCTCGCTTTTGTAAAAAGTGTACTTAAATTTTTAGCCAGCCATTGCTTTTAGCGAGAACCCTGTTCATGGCTGTTACCTCTAGGTGGATTTGGCTGTAGGGATATTACTGTATTACTGTCTGCAGAATGAGTTTCCGTCGGGCTTTGTGAAAGATTTCTTCTATCTTTTGTGCTATGACTAGTGTTGCATTATTTTGTTTTTAATAAAGCTGCTTTCAGGTTTTCTGCTCTTTTTTTCTTTCGCCTTTTTGAGACACTGTCTCACTGTGTAGTTCAGGCAGGACTTGAGCTCAGTTTGTAGCACAGGCTGGTCCTGCCTCAGCCTCCTTAATGGTAGGATTACATGCATGCTCCACCATGCCAGGCTTGTTGCCCGTTCTTAAGTCCCCAACAATGCCAAGCACTGTGGTGATGTCTGTGGACACCTTCTGCCACTCCTACAGCTTTTGTAGGCCAAAATCTTGCCCCTCATGGTTTCATGCTCAGCAGTGATGTTAATAAGGCATTTTTACTAGTGACAGATGAAGGACAGGCCAGGTAAAACAATCATTTCCCATCTTATGCTTTCTACAAACAAGCCACTTCCTGGGAGTGTCAGTGTTCTGCTTCCTGAGAAAGCCCCTGGTGGTTGCCTTGCTGTCCTCACAAGGTGGGTCCTTGGGCATGCTGGCTCACTGGAAAGCCCTTAGGAAAGCCTTGGTCAAGACTGGTAAGCCTTGAGACCTAAGCCTAGTTGATAACATTTATGACAGTTACGAGTGGAGTATGGTCTAGTGTTCACTCCTGCTTTCTCTGTGATGGGCTTAAGAAAAGTACAAAAAAGTTTTTGTACTTTTAACTATTACTTGTTTTTTGGTTGGGACCATAGCCAACTTACATTGCCTTTAAAAGTATTCACTTTACTAGATCATATGGTAGTAAATAAAAATAGATTAAAAAATAGATGTATAGGTTTAACTAGAGTTTCAGCTCACTGTAATAGTTTTTTTCAAACTCCTGTTAATTCTATTTTCTCAGTTGTTGACAGGATCCTTTAAAACAGAGTTCTGCCCTATTTGTGTATATATATATATATATATGTACATATATATATGTATATACATATACATATATATATGTATATGTATATATATTTCATTTACCTTCAGCAACTAACAGCATTATTCAACACTCATTATCTTTATTTTAATTTTCAAGCTCTCATTCTTGTGGTCTTAGGCTCTGTCCCTTTCAGGGTTGGGTTTGGAGTGAATCCTGGGTATAGTCTCTCATTTACCCTGCCCTCCCTGTCTTCTTGCACAACTCCTCTAACCTTGGGTTGTGAGAAGTTCTGAAAGCAAGGGGCCACTCGATCTCCCATCCTAGGAAGGTTAGGTAATGGCTGACAGTAGCAGTGGAGGTGGGAAGGAAACAGTGGATTTTCAGGATCTTTTAATGCCAGCCATAAACTTTTGATGCAATTGTTTTAAGTTTTATAATGCATGTTATTCTATGTGTGTGTGTGTGTGTGTGTGTGTGTGTGTGTGTGTGAGCAGAATTTATGGAAAATGAAGTAAAATGGGAATATATTAAATTTGTATCATCTAAGTTATTTTGCATGTCAGAGAACTAATACTGAATTTAAATAGGTTTCTTTTTAATTTGGGTACCTTTGCTTGCTAATTTCTTAAAATATTTCTTGAAGTAGTTAATATTTGTGACAATTGGCATATACAGGACTGAATTTAAAAGTTCAATCTTATAGGCTTCAAGTAATAAAACAAAAAATTCTCTTCTATTAATTTAATTTTGTATCACAATCTCTTTACAATAAACACAAATAGAACTTACTTTACATCAAGAACAGCAAGACCCTACATGTGGAATACATATATATTATATATGTGTATGTATGTATATGTACATAATACATATATTTACCTTCAGCAGCTAGTGCAGTGTTATTCAGAACTGTCTTTAATGGTATATAATATATAATACCTGAGGCAAAGCCTGAACTTCTTGTTACCGACAGTAATGGAAAATAACTAAACCAATACTTGAAGTTTCAGCATTCTCTTTTACTACTTTGACTGTGTATTAGGGCCATTATTAAATAAAATCATAATGCCTTGAACACAAGAACTATATTACTGGGCCAGCTGATCTGAGCCTGCAATATGAATGTGGGTAGTAGCATGTACAGCCAGAATACACTGTGTAGAGTAAGTGTTCCAAGGCAGGATGGAACAAGATGACTTGAGTTTAATTGTGCTACTCAGAATGGCATGAGGTTTAACTTATTATTTCTGGAACTTTCATTTAGTATTGTTTGATCATAGTTGACTGTGTCATATTTTACAGAAGCTTCATTGCGGTCACCAGTAAGCTTGACTGTGGTATTGTACCAAGAAGTATGTGTTAAGATCACATACAGGTGCTTGAGGAAGACCAGAACTTTGTTTGCTGGTAGTCAGTGAAAAGAAGAAAATATTGTCAGGTATTAATCACTATGTCCTTAAAAATATAGATGATCCTATTGCTTATGAAAGCAGGAGAAACAGTTATTCATCACATTAAGAATAAAGAGAAAAATATTTCTCATCCACATTGGGAAGAACATATAGGAAAAACGAAAAGACATTTGTTACCTTCCTAACAAATACAGGTTCCAATTTCAAAAGGCTGTTTTTGAGATACCATTCTTTGATGTAGTTCAGTGGTATAATTCCAGAATTCAACCTAGTGAGATCAACTCTGTGTGGGACAGAACAATTCAGATATGTAGCTATCTCCTGGCTTGTTTCAATTCAGAGGTAGGATTTAGATAAATTATAAGTTTTAGATTATATAGTTTGGATTCTAGATCAGCCATTCCAGCTCCTAACTGTGGCTACACATGGCCCTGGACAGCTAGTCATATTACCCTAGGTTATGGTTTGTGTGCTCTTAAAGATATCCCACCTTTATGTGGTCATAGATGGAGCTTTTTCAGAGTTGATTGAATATGGAGTGTCTGGTGCTAGGATTAAGGGTGTGTGATTACTAAATCAGTCCACTGATTGGTCTGTCACTACCCTAGTCCCAGCAACCTAGACAGTATTTGTGATGTCCAGTGTGATAGTCACTGGATGTGGCCTTTGAGCACTTGAAATGTGGCAGTGAAAAAAAAACAAACATAGTTGAAGAATTTGGATCCTGGATTTTTTAGATTTTTTTTTTTTTTTTTTTTTTTTGGAACCAGGGTTTGAATTCAGGCCCTTGTGCTTGCCAGGAAAGTGCTTATTCTACTAAGCCATCTCCCCGACCCCATTAATTTTTTTTTTTTTCTTTTTTTCTTTGCAGTACCAGGGATTGAACTCAGGCCCCTATGCTTGCCCTGCAAGTGCTTATTCTACTGAGCCATCTCCCTGGCCTCTGGATCCTATATTCTTTATCTGCATTTTCCATTTTGAGTAACAAGACTCTAGAACCTTCATGTATAGGCCCTTTTACTTCCATAAGGCCACCAGAAAAGCTTCTGGGTATGTGTTAACATCTAAGGACTAGGTGGAAGAAAGGGGAACTAAAGGTCAACATTAATGGAGTGTGGGATGCTGCCAAATCAGGGAAAGAAGAGTGTGCTGGAGGAATTAGTTGGATGCTTCACAGAGACTAAGTGGAATAAAATTTGTCAAACACACAATTCAGTTTGTGCCAAGGCAGGTGTAGTGATTTCAGTCCACTGTTAGCTAGTGGTGCTAAAGATGGTGAAAGTGAATTCGTACTTTTAACAGTTGATCTATTAGGAGAAGAAAGGTAGGGATCTATTTAGAGGAAGATAACATTGAGGGGAAATTGAAAGGCTTGTTTGGTTTTGTTTTGATTTTAGAAAAGAAATCAGTAGTGAATGAAAGATTGAAAATTGTTCATTCAGTACCTCACTGTAGAGAATCAGTTAATCAGAAAAGTTTTAACTGACATATCTTTTAAGTTTAGAAGGTAAATACTCTGTCATAATAAGAGACTTTTAGTACATTAAAGCCAATTTTTTAAAATGTATTTAGTTACAGGGTTTATAATGTCTTACTATGTAGATTGGACTCATAGTGATTCTTCTGTTTTCAGCCTCTTAAGTGCTGGGATTATCTGTGCCACCACGCCCACTCTCAAACGCCAGCTCAGTGCCCACTAGGGGGATTGAGGCGGGGCTAGTGCTACACACGTGCTGTGCTCTGCCTACGTAGGTGTTTTAGTTTGCTGAGCTATCTGGTCGGCCTGACAAATTTCATATTATTTTCATGTTGGTATCCAGGTTTGCTGACTTTTCTATTTGCCTTTCTATCACCCAAAATGTTCATTTTAAAGGTCTGAAACTGCCTTGATAATTCCTTGCTTAAAAATTTTTCAGGACTTAAGAGCTTGGTAGTAGCAAGCTAGATAATTTGAACTGTCTACCTGAGAATAAAAGGCATGAGGGTATCAGAAAGCTGGTAGCCAGGCATGGTGGTCAGTACCTGTAATCCCAGAACTTTGGAAGGCTGAAGCAGGAAGATCACAGATTTGATCCCAGTTTAGTCAATTTAGCCACATAAAAGACCCTATCTGAAAATAAAAAGAATAGAAAAAGTTTATGGATATAGATCCAGATGGAGGCCCTGGGTTTAATCTGTACTACTACAGTACAAACAAAGCTTAACTGGTATGACCAGTATGATTAGGGCGGAAGTGAGAAATCTAAGCAGTGGGGCTTCCACTTTGAGTTTGTTTTGTTTTGTTTTTTTTCCTAAGGGAAGCAGATTTCAGAAACAGAAACTGTGAGATTAAATGTACCCTTTACAAGTTATGGGTATAAGGATGTAAGACCCACTATAGGTAAGAGGTAGTTCTGCAAAACTCTTACTTTTACCTGAAAATTCTCTACCATTTGGGTAAAGATAAAACAAAGCCAGGGCTGAAAGTATAGGTCAAAGGTAGACTACATAGCATGTTTAGGGCACTGGATTTGATTTCCAGCAAAAAATACACACCAGAAAACTGAGTAGACAGGGTATCCTCTTCTAAATGATAGTTTGAGTTCAGGTCATAATTTCAGTATATTCATTACTAGGATCAGCACACTATAATTAGATACATGGCAAGATAATTTCAGCAACAATAGAATCAGACCCATAGGCACTGTAGATACTGTAGTTTTCGGGTTTTAAATAGCTATGTTGAAAATTTTCAGCTAATTAAGAGTATTTTGGAGAGATACAAAGTATAAAACAAGAAAAATGAACTCTTCTAGAACTAAAAGTACAATCCCTCCAATTAGAATTTTGGTTACAGCAAATTAGGCAGCACAGAAGGAATTAAGGTGCTAGAATATAAATAAAAGAAAATAGCCAAAATTAATAAAATCTCAAAAGAATGAATAATGAAAGAGAGGGTTCAGTACACAGTACAGTGAAAAATTCTAATGTGGGTTTATTTGATTCACTGAAGAAAAAGAAAAACAGGGCAGGCATATTAAAGATAATGGCTAAAAACTCAAGCAGATGAAGGTCTGTAGTTAATAGATTCAGGCATTCATACGAGCTTCTAGTGGAAAATCTTTTAAGGTCAGTGTGAATAAATAATACTGTTTGCTTAAATGATGTCCTGTGAAGAATGGCATTGATTTTCTACCAAAAAAAGTAGAAACTAAAAAGTGAAAATTTATCATTAAAGTATTAAAACATCTACTATCCTGAATCCTGTTACCCGAAATTGCGCAGAAGTGCAATAAAAATGATAAATATTTAGTACA
This sequence comes from Ctenomys sociabilis, assembly GCA_004027165.1. Taxonomy (NCBI): domain Eukaryota; kingdom Metazoa; phylum Chordata; class Mammalia; order Rodentia; family Ctenomyidae; genus Ctenomys; species Ctenomys sociabilis. The sequence goes on from PVKA01010689.1 coordinate 26,729, forward strand.
AAAACTAAATAACTGTTGAATGTCTAAATTTCTTATGATTGTGTAATTGGGATATGTAATACAAAATTTTACATCAGTCTTAGCATTGACAGTTTTCAACATCGTATCATCGGGAAGTAGTTAAGATACTGCTTGTTATTAAATGTTCTAGATAAGGCAGTAGTTGAGGCTGTCACTTCAGATAACTGCTAGAATTGTGGATGTGTAAATTCTACATTATTGGCAAGGAAATGAGAAATGAGTTAGTCTCCATCAAAAAAGGATAAGAAAGGAGTAGGGAGATAATAGGAAACTAGACAAAAGTGACCTGCTTAGAGATGTACCACAGAAAGGATGAGAATAGAAAAGCAGATGGTCGTCCATGGAACAGTGGTTTAGTATGGTTTTTTGGTGGAACCTGGGATTGAACTCAGGCCCTTGTGCTTGCCAGGGAAGCTCTTATTCCACTGAGCCATCTCCCCAGCCCAAGGTGGTTTATTAACATCAGACCAAGTAGGCTTTTTTTGAGACAGAGCCTTGGTATGTAGTTTAGCCTGGCACAGGCTGGCCTCAATCCTGCGGTGTCCTTTGCCTCAGCCTCGCAGGTGCTGGGATTATAGGGATGTGCCACCATGCCCAGCTAGACTTTTAAGGCAAAAAGTATTCTGAGAAAAGATTGACAATTACACAATCATCAAGAAGATAACCAACAATGTGGTCTCAAAATACAGAAAGCAGTTAGACTCACAGAAAACCAAATAACCCCTAATTATTTTGTGGAGGATTGTTATCTCTATTGCTAACTTAAACAGCAGAAAAAAAAAGTTAGCTTTATGGATAGGAGATACACATGAAAGTGTTTAGCAATAGCCTTAGTTTGACTTTGCACACCAGATGCCAATCACGTGTCCCAGACAGTGTCAGGACTGGGGAGATAGCTCAGCAGCATAAATGCTTGCATGACAAGCACAATATCCCAAGTGATGCCTGGTACCACCAAAAAATAAAATGGTCCCACTTTGGTAGCAAAAGTCTCCAGGCATTGACAAATATCCGGGAGAGGGGGGGACAAAAGTTACCTTGGTTGGTGGAACTGCTATGCAGTGTTGAGTATCTTAACCATCCTCCAACTTCATGAAGCTGATCCTGTAGTGAGTAGTTCATACAGTAGCTAATGAGCACAGTCAGTGGGTAGGTGTGAATTTCAGCCTGCTCTTTTCTTCCCTGTGTAATTGGCCCTGCTCTTCTGTGCCTGTTTCCTTGGTTGCAAAATAAGGACGTCATGATGCCTACATGGAGTCAACACACTGGATGAAGTAGGGATGTGAAGTACTTAGAGGAGTGTTTGGCATGGGCTAGATGCATAGTATTCACTTATTTATATTAGTAAATAAACTACAAGCAAGTCTGTGCAGTACTTCGAAACATCAGTTTTGTAAGCAAGAACCTGTTTCTAAAGTTATTAGGAAAGAGACATGGCTAGTTAACAGAGGTGGTTACCTTCAGGTCCCAGATCTTGTGATGATGTGATTGTGTTCTCAGAGTAGTAGGAAAAATAGTTTACTTCATTGCATTTTGGCAGTTGTAAGTAACTTAATACTGGAAATTAATATTTTAAACTATTTTATAATAAAATTATTACCAAAGTGAATGTCAATTTAAAATTTTAAAATTTATGAGTTTGCCATATTATTTTATTGCTTTGAATTACTATATTCTATGTAGGGTGAGCTCTAGAAAGTGATAAAGTAATTGCAAATTGTTCATGATTAAATGTTCAGGAGATATTGTGAAACATGATTTGAAAAACTACTATGGATTCAGCGTGTCTATTTCCAAAAGTCCAAATTCTAAACTGTTCCAATACCCTCAAAATTTTGAGCTTTGATACAAATATTTTTGTATTAAACAAAATAAAAAATCTGAACTGTTCTGGTTCTAAGCACTTTAAAAAAGGGAAATCAACCTGTATTAGACACGGTAAATGCAGACTAACAATAACTGCAAGAATTAATGGAGCAGTTAAAAGCATTCTGTCATTGTCTTTTGCATTGCTTCAGAAGTTCAAATTGCAAGACGTGGAAAGTGTTTTTCGCGCTCTGCTATTTGTGAAGTAACAAATAAATGACTACTTTAAATTTATTTTAAAATAGTTTAATGTTTTATTTCCTCATCAGATAAGAATTTCAAATATACCTGGGTGTGGTGGTGCACAACTCTAGTCCTAGTACTCTGAAAGCAGAGGCAAGAGGATCTCCACAAATTTGAGGCCCATCTGGGTTACATAGAGTTCAAGGCCTGCCTGAAGTACATAATGAGATTCTGTCTCAGAAAAACGACAACAACAAAACAATTTTAAATATAAACTATTTAATAGAGGGGGAAATCAGAATATTTTGATAAGCAAAAATAACTCTCCTTGTAAAAATTGTAGCATTATTTATTCTCACCAGAAATGTGCCAAAATATGTATGCCCAATATTTGAATTTTTATCAGTCTGGTCTGTGAGAAATAATAGTTGTAGTTGAAATTGGCACTGTTTGAGATTAAACATCTTTTATGCATTTTTTTTTTTTTTTGTCTTTTTGAAACAGGGTCTCACTGTGCAGTTCAGGCTGGCCTTAAGCTCACTTTGTAGCTCAGGCTGGTCTTGAACTCACAACAATCCTCCTGCCTCAGCCTCCCAAGTGCTGGGATTACAGGCATGCGCCACCACGCCCGGCTTCTCTTTTATGCATTTAAGGGCCATTTTTACAACCTTTTATAAATTTTTTGACCATATCCTTTGTCTTTTTTTCACTTTTAAAAAATCTTTTTCCCTTTCTTTTCTGTGATTACTTTAAATGTTTCGGGTACAAAGACCTGATGTACACACACACTTCCTCCCTTGAGGTGTAGTGTAGGAATGTTGATTCCCTAAGTACTACTTCTCTGTGTAGAGTTTAAGGGCAGTTTATAAGGATTATGCGAGTCTGTGTGGAGTGGAGATGGTTGCTTCAGAGCGTTCATTCATTCACATTGGATCCTGTTCCTGTGTCTGTTCCCTGTAAGCACAGAACGGAAATTGTAGAATCAGCGAGACAGTGACAGTGATGGGGAGGTTACAGTTTAGTGAAGATTAAAAACATAGGGATTTTTAAAACCATTGGATTGATGAAAGTGCTGTGTGATTGGTCACAGAGCCTACGTGGTCAGGAGGGCTTAGGGTAGTCTGTTAAGTATGGTAATGTTAACTGGTTTTTAACTAGGACTCAGGCATATGAAAATTTCACTAAAACCTCCCCCCAGTTGAGCTAATTAGGCAAGTAGAAATAACCTCTAACATGGTGCAAACGTCAGTTCAGGGTAGAAGGAAAACATGGCATTTTTTTTTTAGGTGATTTGGCTTTAATAGAGCTATACATAACAGCTTTTTTGTGTGTTTGCTAGCTTAATTTTTAGTTTTAAAAACATTTTCATTTTAAAAGTTTAAAAATACCTGCATAGTGTTATTTTATCAACTCAGTATAGTTCATTATTACTTAAAATACAGATGAGGTTATTACCCAAATTAAAAATTTAAACTGAAATAAGTAGCTTAGTGTTGATAATGAAATATTCAAATATTGAAATGAAATATGTTGATAAGCAAATGCAAAATAATGTGCACATCTGAAATTAAATGACAGGCTTTTGTTTGGGGTAGTATTGGGGGTTTGGTCTTTGCCCTGAGCTACATCCTCATACCTTTTATTATTTTTAACTTTGAAACAGGGTCTTGCTATGCAGTGCCTAGGTTTGCAGCCCTCCTTCCTCAGCCTTAGAGTGCTAGGGTGACAGTTGTGATAGCTGTGGTTCCATAGAATAGAGTACCTTAGTTTACTTCATGGTGTATAAATTGGGAACATAATATAACACAAAGAATGCTCTGTCTTTATGGCTTGTAGAAATAGAATTTTCTATGAGAGCTACTACATTTTTCAGACTTTGATTAATAATAATAATGTATGTTCAAATATGTGTTTGAAATGTGTTTTAAGATGCTTTAGTCAGATTATAAACCAAAAAAAAAAAAGGTCTATAATTTAGTTTTAATAGCTTCTGTTGACCATTAACTTCTAATTAATGTATAGTTGTATTGGTCAGTTTCTCACACAAGGAGGAGGGAAGGATAATTTAGTTCTTTGATGGTTGGTTTTATTTTGCCCCACAGCTGGAATCCTAAGCATGAGCCATGCTACATATTACATATCTGCCCAGCATGTCCTCCTCAGTTGTCCTTGACATTACTCTGGAAGGAAAATGAATTCATAGAAATTACCTTGTGTTTCAGACACTGGCCAAAAGAAATGCTCAGAGAAGAAAGATGGGAGACGGATGTCTTTCCAGAAGCCTAAAGGGGCTGTGGAATACACTGTAAGTTACTTGCTTATGAAAAAGTGGCTTCCATTGGTAATGATCTTATTTAGGGCTCCCTCCACCTGTACTGCAAGTAAGGAAAGCATTGTTAATTGCCTTATGTTAAGAAATCTGTACTCTCTTTGGGTGATTTTTATTGTTAGTAATTTTCTAAGAGGCCTGTGTTTGCACATTTATTTTTTTTTTCATTTTTTTATTCTTTAATTCCACATGCCAAGTTCTAAAAGAAATACATTTCTAAAACTAAGTAAGATACCATTTTATACTCTATTCTTATAGTAGTCTCTAAAATACACAAGATTGATGGAGAATTCATTTAATATCTTTAAATTATCTGATTTTTTACTTAGGATGATAAGTATTTCTCAGAATACATACATTTATGTCCGAATATACTCACCAAGTTTGTTTCTCCTAGAATATTTATGATTTAGCTCAAGTGTATTTACAGAGCATCTGTATATAGCACAAATAACCTTAAGGCATGAATGTAAATGTATTACAAGTAATCTAGCCTTAAATTTGTATATGGGTGTACTGCCTAATTGCACAGAGTGAAATCACTGCTGGTAGGAATTGAAAGTGTATCTTAAAACTGCTGCAAGATACTTCTTCCTCCCTTACTGAGATTCCTATGATTTCCACTAAGATACCCCTCTGATTTATCAAGCCCAGTAGGTGATTCTACTTCCTGCTTCCTTCGTTTCTTTCTCATTTTACTTTCTTCTTGAGGTCATGGTTTTTGGTATTTTTAATTGGAAAATCAGATTATGTTTCAAAAATCTTCATTGCACCCTCATTGGCAGTCTAGCGATCTATAGATTTGGTAGGTTGACAGTTATTTTTCTGTCAGCATTTAGAAGATAGTAATTGGTTGTCTTGCGTTCTTCTGCCCCGTTTTTGTTCAATTTTTAAGCAATCTTTTTCCTTTGTTTTTAGTTTTCGCTTTATGGCTCTATAGTGCCACTGTGATAAGCCTAGATTTACACATTTTATTTATATTAGTGGTGGTTTCTTAAACTTTCATAATTATATCATCTGTAAATTTCAGAATACATTATCAGCATTCTTGTAGTACACCCTCCCCTCCTGTATCTGTCTTCTCATAGCCCTGTTTCATTCTGGAGATGAGTTATTCTCTACTCTGCTGTCATTGTCCTTCCCTGCCCTGCTGCCACTGTCACTGTCATTGTATTTTTCCTTTGTCTCACTGATTTCAAATGTGACTGGTCCCTCCCTTTCTGCTTTTTCCTTTTTTTTTTTGCTGCTGGGGATCAAACTAGGGTCCTTGCACTTGTGCCTGCCAGGTGAGTGCTTATGCCACTGAACCATCTCCCCTGCCCCATCTTTTCACTTTCTGCTGATGTTGATTTTGTTACTTGAAGAGATTGAAAACTTCAGCTGCGTGGAATAAGGTCAAATGGTGTTGTGTTCTTACCTATCTAGAATCTTATTGCTACTAGCACTCATATTCAGCAAATTATAGAAAGCCTCGTTTTCCTACATCCTTCTGCAGAGCTGGATTTTCTTATTTCTATTCAATCTATATTACTCACCGCTTTTAAAGTCAGCATCACCTGCGCTCTTCACACTTGCTCCGCTGGCTCAGTTCCATTCAACCTCTGGGTGCTTGCTGTTGAGTCTTGGTTGGAAATCTGCACCTTCAGCTCTCTTTACATGCTGCACCATAAACCTAATGGGTACAGCAGATCCTTTTGGATTTTGTGCACATATTCTTTCATCCCACTAATCTTGGACCTGCTCCCCTATATAGCATTGAAAGGTGCCACAAAAGTGCTCAGATTCCTGTGCTTTATAACTGTTGATTTTTAAATTACCTTTATCATCATTTGAAAGACACTGTGAGGATAAAATGTTTGATTAATAAGAGTATGTTTTGAAAACTTTCAGGTACTATTGCAAAATAACATGGACTTTTTTGTTATCTTAATAAAGTAGATGGTATATATGAGCATATTATACAAATGAAACAATTTGCACAGGTGGAAGGCAGCAAACTAGATTATTACCTCAAGTGTTTGGGATAAATTTCAGTGTGCATTTACTGTATTCTTACCCATCACCCACATGTCTGTTTGTCCTGTTTTCTGAGTCTTCTGAAACATAATTCTAAGTGCCTTTCAGCCCAGGCCATTTAAGAGGCTTCCCTCCAGGTACTCACTGTCCTTGGGATCTGTGTTTTGTGAAGATGCTTCAGATGGTTGGCTGAGGAGGAGATAGTACCTCATGGGCATGTGGGTTTTTGTGCCTCTTAGCCTTGCATTGTCCTTACTATGAAACTTTTTTAAACCTTCTTTCTTCTTCTCCATTTGTTTCCTCTTATTCAAAACTCACCTTAAATTCTCACTGTGAAGTCTTTGCTAGATGTTTGGAGTGCAAGGTGCCTAACTCACTCACAACTTCTGCTGCCTCCTGGTTCTGTTGCAGATTGTGCTTCATTGTCTGTATGCCCTCCCTCTGTTTTCCATCAGTAGTAGGGGGGTTCATTTCTTGAGTGCTAAAGCCATGCAGGTGCATTTCGCTCTGTTCTGCTTGGCACTATCATAAGGCCTTGGGTGAAGAGGATGGACCCTAGTGGAATACACTGATTATCAAATGGTCTTTTTTTTGATAAAATTACTTTTCCTTTTTTTTTTTTTTTGGTGGAACCGGGGATTGAACTCAGGCCCTTGCGCTTGCCAGGGAAGCACTTATTCCACTGAGCCATCTCCCCAGCCCCAATAAAATTACTTTTCATTAGCTAAAATTACTATAAATATGATTGTGAGATTATAGTGATGATTCAGAAACAGAACTCAGTTTTGATTCAAATATTTTTCTGATTAATGACAAAATACATGAAGATTGTTAGAAGTAATATTTTGACTTTAATACAGGTAAACCTCGCTAAAGTAAAATTATTGTTTCTTGAAGTTGTTTATGTTCTGCAAGCTATTTAAAGGAATGCTAAATGCTATATTATTTAATGCCTTTTAAAGTAAAAAATATATGTTTATATTTTGAAATAGTTTGAATCAGAGACCCACATATGTTGTGATAAAGCATAGGCCAAGATCATTTGTTAACAACACACAGAATCTTTTGACAGTTATCTCCAAAGATGATTAAAAAATAGTGTTTATTCATCAAATACAAGATTACTTTCCAAATGTATTGGTCATTAAATTTTATAATTTAGTTTTTCTGTTTTGATGGATTAAAATAATTTATTTTTTCTTTTAAATAGGTTGAATCAAGAGATTCTTTGAATAGTATAGCCCTGAAATTTGATACAACACCCAATGAACTTGTTCAGCTAAATAAGTTGTTCTCCAGATCGGTCGTGGCTGGACAGGTATTGTCTTTGTTTAAATGTGTGACATTTAGAGTCATTAAGTAGAAACTATCCATTTCATTTAATAGAGGATTTGAGAAGCATAATTTTATGTGTGCTTTAAACATATTGGCTCTATGTCTTTATCTCTTAATTGTAAATTGATCTCTCAAATAAGATATTGCTTTGGTTTTAAAAATTATCCAGAGTAGCATCATGTACAGGTGTATGATTAAAAATTTCAACATTTTAAATGTAAGTTATCTTTTTTCAAACTTATAATTTCTTTTTCAAAAATAGCCAGTTTATGAGGTCGCATCTACTTTCAGAAATACTGTACCATGTTTTGAGGAATTTTGTTTGTTCATTTTCTTATTCTGATTTTAAGTTTGAAAATTTTGCATTTAAGCACAACACTTTTCGTGAGTATGTGTGATGTGTTGTGTTGTTATGTATTATAAGTTATTTAGTTGCTGTAAGCTTTAGGGTGTTTTAATTTATGCTAATGTTTAACACTGCTATATTGAGTAGTGTGATACTTCTTTGTTTATATTTATATATGTTTCTTTGAGTAAATTCCTAGAAGTAAAATGCCTAAGTCAAAAAGATATGCACATTTTAACTTTCGTTAAGTATTGCCCATTTATCTCCAAAACAAAGGACTCTGATATTTGAGAATTGTTGTTTCCCTTCTCATCTTGACAATACATCATATCAAATATGTCTCAATTGATTTGGAATAATCTTCACTTTTATCATGTTAGGCCTATCATAATATTATTGCAATATGAATTTTTTACTTTTTTGTGTTTATTACTGAAGAGCATTTTAATGGTGCTTGCTCATTATGCACATTCTGATTACTAACATCACAGTGTAACTGAATCTGTATATGATATTTTCTTGGAGGTTTTGTATGTTCCTGACCCTGACTATGTCTCCAGTGCTGAGAGTTCTCCATCTCTGAGCCCCATAAGTCCTCTGTCACCAACGTCATCTGAGGCTGAATTTGATAAGACTGCTGTAAGTACCATGCCTTGAAGACAGTTGAGGAGAACTCTCTCAGTATATGCTATGTTGCTCATGATTTTTGTTCTATTCTGACTGTGGGTAGGGTTAAATCACAGCTTTTCATCTTGTTAAATTTGTCTCAGTTTTTTAAAAAACCTTCTTTCAATAAATTAGATAGTTTAAATGGATATACCTTTTGTGGAAGTGGTCCAGGGATACTCTATACTGAAAACACTGTATGTAATTTACTTTACAAAGGAATTTTGCCTAGAAAACATGAGATTATATTATTAGAAAGTCCAATTTGAATTTTATTTCTATTTCTGTGAACAGAAAATACTAGTACTAGTATTCTTAAATGAGTTCATTTTTGATAGCCTTCTTTTTAAAGATAATAAGTTATTATCTTAATCATTGTTTTAAGTTTTAACATAATATATCAATTTATCAAGCATCAAGAAGAAATGTGCCATCTGTATATACTATGTTCTACATATTAATTTCCAAGAACCAAACTATATAAATCAGTTTGATTGTCCTCTCTGAAAGGAATTGTATCTTTACCTTGAATGTATACTTATCACAGTACTTATCACAGTTTCCTACTTTCATAAAGGACTCTTGTTTCCATGTGCAGGATTGTTTCTGCACTCAGTGCCTGGGCTCCTGCAGGGCTCCTCGTGTGACTTTTGAGACATGTTTTTCTGCACTGCCCCCATTTGGCCTCATAATGTTTATGAGGCCACATGATAAATTGGTAACAAAATATAAATCATGAATTACCTTCCATTACTCATTCCTGAGTTGTAGTATTGCACACTTTCTAAGCACTAGTATTATACTTTTTTTGTGGAATAATTACTTACATATCATTAACTTTTTATCCTCTTATAGGTTCCTTTGTGGTGTGTGTGTGTGTGTGCAAGAGAGAGAGACAGACAGACAGACAGACACACACAGACACACACACACACAGACAGGTGGATGGGCAGAGATGTGAGATCTTTTCCTCAATGTTTTACCTGTTGCATTCCTTATCTATATAAATATGGAAACACTGTACTTTAGAGCACGTAAAAGGAATGAGTGAAAATACTCTCTTACCTGACATGCTTGGGAACAGAAGTGTTTCAGCTTTCAGAATTTTTTAGATTTTGAAATATTGGTGTGTATAAAGTGAGATATCTGGGAGACGGGCCCCAACTCCACACAGGGGTTCACATCCATTTTCTGTGCACCTTAGCCACAGAGCCGGAGGGTGATTTCACACAGCTTTTAGTGTGCCTGAATTTTGGCTACACCCAGTTGCTTAAGGTCAGATTTAGAATTTGCCACTTGTGGCCCTATGGCAATACTCAGGAAATTTTGGAGCATTTCAGATTTCAGATTTTTGTTACTAGGACTGCTTAGTCTGTATATCATCACTTTTGATGAAGAATAGAAATCAGATTTTACTGATGCTTACTGCTGAAAAAAAGAACAGGGGCAAGAAAAATTTTTCAACCTAGGCCATACCATTTGTGACTGAAAACAGGGCTTAAATTAAAAAATGGATTATAGTAAAAGACACACCTTCGTGAATCCCCCTCTGAATACTCTCCCTCCCTTATCCATCGCTTGCCACTTTCTGAAGCAGCTCTGAAAGTCCTCTTTTGTGAGGCTCTTTAGTTGTGCTGCTGTAGCTGCCTTGATGTCCTGAATCAGTTAATAATATTTTTTTTTGTAGGCACTTTTGACCTTTTAAAGAAGAGCGAGAGGTCAGGGTACTGACAGGTAAGGTGGATGAGGACACACAGTCGTGATTCTAGGAGCATGCCTTTCTGTAGGATGGCACTTGGCAAAAGCATTCAGTTGTGTTTTTTATCACGCTTCCATACACTCACAAAAGAGACTTCCAGAACTGCTTCAGAGGGGGGCAAGAAAGACGGGCTATGTGTGTTTAAGTAAGGGACGGGAGAGTATATTTTGAGGTGGGTCAATAGCATTGTGTCTTTAACTGTGCTGAAGCTTTTTAAAATTAAAATTGTACGTTTCAATCCACTTTTGTGTATGTATAAGGGGGTGATTTCAAAAGAAAGCCAAGCAGCACTGGGTTAATTTAGCTTGTATTTTAAACCTTAAAGCAGAATTATGTAAAATGATAAATGCTAACATCTTTGCAGACAAAAATCCCATGGGGTCCCTTTCTGTCCATCAGTTTTAAATCACATCTGCCTGCTCCTTTGCTTTTTTTTTTTTTTTTTGTTTTGTTTTTGTTTTGGTAGACTGACCTTCAACTCACTTTGTAACCTGGGCTGATCTTGAACTTGCAACAGTCCTCCTGCCTCAGGCTCCTGAATGCAGGGATTACAGGTGTGTACCACCACATCTGGTCCCTTTGTTTTTATGGCAAACTTAAAGTGTAAGAAAAGGTCCTTTGAGGGAAATGGCCGGCCAGGTTTCCTCTTATGTGAAAATGTTCTTTAGCCATGGGGTGTAAAAGCAGGAGTCAGTACTAACACCTGGTCAAACCTCCTGGCACAGGTGACCCCAAAGTACCCTTTAATAAGAAGATTCCTATGAGTAAATTTATCCCCTGAGGCCAGTCAAGGAAAAAGATTGGAGGTAAAAGTTCCTCAGTGTCCTTTCCCCAGGATGATACCCATCAACTTCTTGCCAAAAGATGGTATGCAGTAGTAAGAGTGGCATTTTTTGAAGTGATCTTATACTTTTTAGTTGTAGTTTTAAGAATTATGTTCATTATTAGACTCCAAAATATTCCTGTGAATTTATCTATATTTCAAGTGCTAGTGTTTTTTGTGTAATTGTTAGATTTGTCTTCTCTACTTTACACTTTTAATGTGTCTTGAGAAGTAAGCATATTGTTTAGTTAAGTACAGTTAATATTTATGTTAAATGTCAGCATTGATTGTAACTATATCTTCTCAGAAATTGTCATTTCATATTTCTTTTTTTTAGAGAACAAATGTCAAGAATTTTAATAACTATCACAAAAGCATTGACCACACACAATGTTAAAATTTTTAAATAAAAGAATTTTTAAAACAGCAGTGTAGGAAATAAACATTAAAATGTTGGCACAATTGCAGTCATTTTAATATTCCCCTCATAAGCTAACAACTTGTTAATAAAGGCAAATAAAGACATCTGAACAAATCAGACACAGCAAGACAACTTGAGAAATAACATTTTATTGCCACTGAACAGTTTTAAATAACTGAGGAAAAAAAGACTCAAAACAATCTGAATTACCTTTTTGCTTTTCAAAGTATCCAAAAATTCTCCACTATAATATCTGTACATTTAGATACAGTGTTTACAGGCCATCATAATCCTTTCTGGTCCATCAGCTTAGATGTGCTTAACCTTGGTCTGTCACCATACATTTTGGAAAGACTGGCCAGACATCTCAAGTGAAAAATATTTTAAGTAACCCCCAAAAAAATGTAAATATGAAAACAAATGAATCATTCAGTCCAACTAGGCATTTTGTTAATGATCTCAATTACTAGTAACACATGACCTAAATATAAGGAGCATTACCAATATCTTCATGTAATAAAAATTAATGGTGACAATAGTGCAGTAAGTATAATTTCCATTAAGTCTGATAGTAGCTATATATTTGGCTGGTTTCAAAAATATCGAAACAACCATACTTGTTTTACATAAACGGTTATGGCATGTGTTATGCATACCTTCAAAATTCAAAATATCCTCTAAATATATTTACTGAGAACTACTATAGATAACTCATGTAAAGAGAAAACTCTGTATAGAGAATTTATGAATTTTTACAATTAGGATCTTTGCATCTGTTAAAATAATCACACAGTTTTTCTTTTTTAATGTAAACAATTTGTTGATAGATTTTCTGATTTTTAAAGCATAAACATAATATACTTTAATGCATTGTTGGATTCAACTGCCTATGATTTTATTTTAAATTTTTCTATGTCAGAAAATAGAATGAGGCATCTGAGCCCAGAACATCTGGAAAAAAATATTTTTACCATCATTTCAAATCAAATTCCTTGGTCATCATTATTTTATCTTTCTTGAGCCAATTTTGGTATTTCATGTTGTACAAAAATGTATTAAATGTCTATAGGTTTTTACTTTTAATAAGTTATAAAATTCTAAAACTATATATATATTTCCTTTTCTGTTATGAATTTTTTTCAATTGTCTTTCTTGATTTGGATCACAAGATACACCTATATACTGATTTTTTTTTTAAAGTACAGTGGTATCTCAGTTCACAAATTAAATTTGTTTTATGATTTGGGGAAAAAAAAACTCGGCAAAGAAATTATTTAACTGGATTTAGATTTGCTTCTCTACTTCTGATGAAGCAAGAGAATCTTGGTCTAAAAAGAAGCTGCTTTATAAAAGATAAAGTGGTGACATTTCTGTACAAACCAGTTTGCTTTATGTTCTTATATAGGTGCCAGAAATTTTCCAATTACAAGTATAATTTTACATAATTACAGACTCAGAGTGCTAATCAGTATATTGCCCAAGGATTCCTCGTCTGAACAAACTTATCCCTGACTTTCCAAAACACAAGGAACATAACTATGGGAAGAGGTGCATCTCAGTATTTTTTATTTTGATATTAATTTGTCTATGCTATATAAGGAGTTATCTGAACTTATTTACATAGTACCTGTTTTATAGGTGAAACTGATTTTAACTATTAAAGTTATATATAAGAAAGTTAGGGGTGTTGCAGTACTTGGTTGCAAATAACTTGCCATTTGGTGTTGGGTCAGAAAATGCTATTTCATTTATACTGAGGAAAAAGCCAAACATGAAACAATTCCTAAGAGTATCAACCAGTCGTCTTGCAATACGCTTTCTTCTCTTCAGTTTGAAAACCCAGAGTCTACTTATCCCACAGACTGCATGTTCTGGTACATTTGAACACTGCCAGGCTCTAGAATTTTCTTTAGAGCCTGAGGATTCTGGGCCAGTTGGCTCAGATAGGACACGGAAGGCCTGTTTGATTGGCTCTGCAATTAAACAGCCAATTACTCTCTTATCATCAGAAACAAAGAGAAAAGTTTTGGCTTTTTCTGGACATTTGGGAACAACTTGCTGGAAGCCCAGTTCATAATCAACAAGCTCCTGGACATCTGTTACCTTTCTGATGGCGTAACTTGGATCACGTGGCAGGGCCAGCAGGATCTTTCCATCCCAAAACTCTGCCACCACTTGCTCTCTTTTCCAGCCTGTATATTTGATTTCCTCCAGAAATCTGTGATGATACTGGGCATGTTGCATTTCATCTTCAAGATTAGAAGTGGAATAGATCATACCACAAGACTTACACATAGTAGCCCCAAAATTTTTCTGACCTGCATCAATGGCAAACTGATCTTTTGTTTCTTTATTCATATCTCTAGTGTTTACAGTTTTCTGGGTATTGTTCTGTTTTGAGAAGTAAATACACGTGATAGGTCCCACAGAAGACTCTTCTTCAGCTGGAAATCTTTTTGTATTGCCGGAAGACACACTGAAGATGTGATAGACAAGAGACTCAGGAGAAACAAGAGAATCATCTGAAGGCAAATGCTTATTTTTATCAAGTGTATATTCCTTTGAAGAAACTACTGCATCTGATGAGTCCTCAATATCCAATTTCTTTTCTAGTAACAAGCACTTGGACACTTGTTCTTTGATGAAAGTTTTTCTTTCACATACAGCCTCTGCATCAGTCTTTAATCACTTCTGATTTATTATTTTGGTTGAGACCCACTGATAGCTTATTTTCTAGAGAAAATCTTCTAAGAGAGAGGTTTTTTTCGACTGGCAAAAAATGCTGCTCCACCCTTGAGTGTAGTTTGTGGTTTTATTTTTTATTTTTAAGACCCGAGGACTTTCAGCTGAGTAACAGTCATTCTCTTTCTCCATAGCTGGCTTACAGACCACCTGATTTTTCTTGAAAATTTTAGAGTTCTTCAGTACAGGCTTAATGCCCTTGTAACTTGGTGTATACTTAGTAAAACATTTCTGCGGTTTTTTGTTCCTTTTCTTGGTGCACACTGGTTTTCTCTGCCTTTTTGCCACAGTGAGAACAGATTTATCTTCATTATTGGTTTGTAGAGAAGTGAATCTACTCTCTCTTACCAACTTTCTTTCCAATGGATTGAGGTACCACTTATCCTCATTGTAAAAAGATACAGTGGACACAGCAGATTTAAATGGTGAGCTGTGATTTGCAGATGGCAATCTGTTTTTTTTTAGGTGTTTTGAGTAGACTTGAAGTGAAATGGCTTTGTGAAGTACACAGCACATTTTCTTCATTTGTGTTACTGTTTTCCCAAGTATGTATTTTATTAGGTGATGGAGGGTTATCTTCAGCAAAGTCCAAAATTAATTTCTTTAATGGGATGTCTGATAACAGGCTGTCAGTGTTCCAAGAATGCTGCTTCCTCTTCCTTGGAGTAAAAAGTGACATCTTCTTAACTGAACTCCTATAAGCAATAAATCATCAATTATAATAACCAAGGGGCCAGGAGATGGCTCAGTGGAATAAACGTTTCCCTGGCAAGTGCAAGGGTCTGAGTTCAATCTCCAGTTCTCGTAGGGCTGCTGAAAATCATAATCGTGAAGTCCGCTAGTTCCCAAAGTTTCAAAGTCTGTCCCCTTTCCCTCCTCCAGATCAGGAAGGCCCCCCTCCCGCGGTCACGTCCGTCACTCAATTTCAAGGCTCACACTATTCGCGTCTCCTCGGCTTTTCACTGCCAGCTGGGGACTCTCAAGGAAAACCTGCCTCTTAGCACCACTAGACCTCTCCTCAGCCCCGCTCCTCGACCCAGCAGGCGCTCCTGTATTCAAATTAACGTGTGCTAGAAGCCCATTTCATATTTCTAATGGCCACTAATAAGAGTTTCCAAATGCCTTCCTTAGTAGGGGGTAGGGGCTTATCTGTAAGCCTAATACGTTTGGCTCCTGCTTCATTAGAATACATGGTTTGAGTTTTTTTGAATTAATTTTTTTTTGTATAAAAATATAAGCTGTGGAAATTTACAGGGCAAAATAATTTTTTGCCCTTTGTTTTCAATCTTGGATGAAGTCTGGCAGGAGATGGAACCCAAGTAAGAGTGAAGAAAGATGAAAATAGCTAAAATTAGCTGCATCAGATACAGTTCTGGGCATTTGAAAGGATTCTTTTTGTGTGTGTGTGTGTGTGTGTGTGTGTGTATGATACTGGGGATTGAACTCAGTCCCTTCCGTTTGTCAGGCAAGCTCTTATTCTACGGAGCCATCCCCACAGCCATGCTGAAAGGATTCTCATTCTGACCAGTTGGGTGGCATATAGCCTGTGCGCCCCTGTGGGTCCCTCCAGATAACCCACACCTCTGTCCTCCTTGGGCAGCGCTGGACTCCCACGTTGCCGTGAATCTGACCTTTTAGGAGCTGGCAAAAGATCAGTGTGAGGAAGGAGCAAGATGGAAGCTTGCTCTCACCTTCCACCCTCTTCTTCAGAGCTTTCCCCTGTTGTCCCTATAGGCCCTTTTCTTCCTCCTTACCTCTTCAGGAAGTGTTGCTCTAAGGATGCCTCTGGCCTTTGCCCTAGTGTGTTATATTCTTGCCTCAGTAAATAGTTCCATTGTTTAGCTCTCTTAAACTTAGTCTGATGCACTGACCAGTGCACTCTTCTGTTTCACAGAGGAGTAAAGTGAGGAGGAGAAGCTAGCTAATTTGCCTCTCAGGTCACTCAGGAAGCTAGTAGCGGGGCTAGATCTTCGTTGGTGTAGTCTGTGTCATTTGTGTGTGCTGGAATTGATAACTCAGAAACTATAGTTGCTCAGTAAATAATGGATCCAAAGAGATACGTGCTGTCTAACCACTGTAAGTGGATATAGGGGTAGCTGCCACTTTGCACTGTTATGTAAGGGCCTTTAACTTTCTCAGCCTTTTTATGAGTATTAGAACCTACTTTTGTTTTCTGTCCATTTTCACCTTTATTCATTATGCTAATACCATTTACAATTACAACTACTAATGTGATATACTTAGAAATTCACAATGAAAATGTTTAAAATAATGTGGAAAAATAAAATAATAGTTAATTTTTGTGCATGCTTCTATTAATATACTCCACTGAAGGAAAGGGTATTTATTCATTAAATAGTGTTTTATAATCTAATAGATGAGAGTAAAATAATTTTTATTGATAACAGTTGGACTGAAATTAGTAAGGTTCTAGAAAAGACCCACATGAAATCCTAATGGAGGAAAAAATATTTTTAAAAAGATGATGGAGTTTAGGTGTATTAAATCTCTTCAAGCATAGATGATGCTTATACTGCTGTAGCTGTCTTCTACTTAACAGTTACTCTGTACTTTGTTGTGAGTACTTTGAAACATTAATCAACAATAAACAAATGATCATCCATGTTTTTAAAATGAAATCAAACATCTAGAAAGAAAAGTGAGTAGTCCACACTGTCACGCGGCGAATGCTCAGGGCATCCGCTGGCACCGGCTAGACAGTGTTGTGTTCTTCCGCCCTGGGACTGGCTAAGGCACAGGTGCTGAGGACTGACAAGGAGCAGACTCTGAGCAGGGAACCTGCTCTCCAGGCAGGCAGGTGTGGGCGGAATGGACAGAATTTTTGTTTGACCAAAGCAAAACTAAAAGCTTATGATTCAGAAGTGTTGTATAAAATGATGAAAAGATGAACAGAGGCAATTTTTCATGTTGCTGGACTTTTAAATAATGTTGTTCTGCTATTTATATAACTTTGAAGTCACTACTTGGCTGCATTCATTTTCTTGGCCTTTCTGTAACAAAGGATCCCAGACCAGTTGTGTTGTAACAAAAGTCCACCTCAGAGTGGTCTCACTCTGTGTGCCCAGCCCTTGCTCCTCTGGCCCTGTGGGGTGGCAGCCACCCTTGCCCAGCCTCTAGGAACCATTGGCGCTCCTAGATGTGCAGCTCCCTCCCTGCTCCAGCTCCCGCCCTGGGCCTCGAAGGGCTGTCCACATGGTCTATCTTCACACAGTGCTCTTCACTGCAGAGGCAGCCTCCCTGTGGGAGGAACCCAGGGCCCAACCCACTGCCCAAATTGCCTCAGCTTAGCTGATGGCATCTGCGAAGGCCTCTTCCTGACAGCCAGCCTGGAGGACCAAGAGCACCCCCCCCCCTGTGAACCCTGATCACATTCCAAGAGAATTATGTAATGTATAGTGTAAAAATTTAATCTGTTATTTAAAAAAAAAAAACAACTTCAGAAGACTTTTGACTATTTACATGCAGTTTTTAAAAAGATTTTAGTAATCTTTATATAGATAAGCTACACAAAAGAGTGATTGATTTCTTAGAGAGATGGATGAGCTTGTATTTGTGAATTCTTAAAACCATTTTATATCTTACAAATAACAATCAGCGTCTTGAAGTTGTTAATTACAAGTAATAGCAAATGTGGAAGAAATTATAAAAACTGGACAGAAAGGTCAGTGTAGTCTGAAAAGTTTAAATACTGCATATACTTCGGAAATCTCTCATATGCCATCCTTAGCTTGCAAATCTCTTGCCCTTATTGTCCATTTTTCAACTTAAAACCACTAATATCTACTCCATAAAAATTAATATTTAGGAGATACATTTTTATGTGTTGAATAAAACATAAGTATTTTAACTTTAAGGATTTTAAACTGTATGTGAATATATACAACTTATGTGAGCTTATGTAATAGTTGTATAGTCATAAATTTCAGACATACACCAAATTATGTCAAATATAGTATATGCAGTTATACAATATATAGTTTTTAGTTTTTTTAAACATTTCAAATTTAATAATTCATTGAAAAATTATGTTTTAATATATCCTATTTCATAGAATGTTATATCTTTATAATTCTCAAAACAAAATCTTAAGGTTAATATTTGATAACATTGGCTCATATAGTAGGATTTTACATTTATTTATAATTTAGAAAACCAACTTTTTAAATTAATTTTATTGAGAAACAAATAGCAATGAGACAGTTTCACAACTGTTTACTAGGACAGTTTCAATAATTAATACCTTACATATTGTTGTCTTCGTAGTGGTTATTCATAGTACAAGAGGCAGACATACCCTGCTCAAACACTATTTGTACAAATCTTTCTTTTCATTGAATTAAGAGAAAGTAACTATATCAGATGAGATCGGGTGCGTTCAGGGTGGTATGGCCGTAGACAGTAACTGTATATCTATCCTAACTATTTTGTATATACAGATACAAAACCGTCCTTCATATGTATCTCCCTTTTTTGTTTAGTTTTATCAGAGATGGGTATTCCATTACCACTGAAATCTTGTAGGTGCGTGAATTCAGCAAAATAGCCCAATGTAGTCCAGTAGTCCATAATAATAGTTTGTTATCTGTAGCTCTGGCAATGTGAGTTGTTAACTTGAGCCTTTTACAGCTCAGCACATTAGTATGGCTTGTTATACCTTGTGTTTATACTTTTCTGTTGGATGGTTAAGACCAAGATAACGCAAGACATGTATAACAAGAAATGTAGCTTTTGTATCTGCTAAGGTCAGTCAAATTCCCTCGGGATTTACCCTGAAACCCTGTACAGTTTGTAGATTCTTGGTGAGTGTTAGCTATGTGGATGAGTCACGGCCATTGTTTGACCAATTTTCTCTCTGTGAAAGCCTGAGGATGTTTTCTCTCCATGTGCTCTCTTCAGGTGTACTACATCATTGGTCACTTTCCTCCGTGGCTCCATAATCTCCTTGATCAGAAAATTTGGGACACCACTGAGTTACAGGATGTTATAATACAAGTTCTCTTATGTCCTGAGTCCTCACTGACCTTCAAAGGCTAGGGCCAAAATGTTGGCTGTCCTTGCAGCCTTTCTTTTTCTCTAGTTTTTGATCTGCAAACATAAGGTGTTAACCCTCCAGAAGAGAAACTTGATATTATTACCCTATAACATAGGCAGTTAAGCTTATCCTCACTGTCTGAATATCAAACATCTTAGGCATAACATGGAACAGGTATTTTCCATCAAGTATTGATATATTAAACTTTAAGTCCCTAGAAAATGTGAAGAAAAAAATTTAAAAAAATTAAAAATAGGAAGAAACAATTACGTATTTTTATACAGAAATTTAGAAGTCTAATCATATACAGCACTGTAGCAGGACAGTCCTATGATGTTTTTATCTTTTGTTTTCATTTATTACCCTTTTCTTTGAACATTTACTTGAGAGACATTATAGCAGTAATTGATATGACATAATAAGCAGTACTTATTTAGAAAATCAGGATGACAGGCATTCCAAGCATGACCCTAGAATACTCATTGCTATCTTAAGTGTAGTTGCTTGGTTCACAGGTGTATTTAGTTAGTCAGGGTAAGACGCCTACCAATTAACTGCTAGTTTCAAAAACCTGCTGAAAATTCTCAGGGTCATTACCTTAACCATCTTGTGCATATAAATGTATGGTTTTGCCTCTGTTAGGTTTCCTAGCTTTTCTTCTTGCCCTCTCTTCATTGTTTAATCCATGAGTTCTTGCTTTCCTTTTGATTGTGTTACACCTTTCTATTTTTATTTCTTCTTTTGAATTCTTACACTAGGAAGACTATGATATTTACACGTTTGCCTGGTTTATTTCACTTAGACTTCGAGTTTATCATTCTTTATAGCTCATACTCCATTGTATAAAAATACCACATCCTTTTCATCCATTCCTCGGGTGACAGGAATTTTGGCTGTTTCTAAGATTTGGCTATCACAAATTGTGCTTCTATAAACATAGGTGCACATATATCACTACGATATGTTAGAAAACCAACAATTTATATGGAAAAATTTCTTATATTTGTAACATCAGAAGAAAGTTTACAATTATTTTCTAGTTTGTGAATGGGAGCATCATTTCCATGATTTAATGAAAATTGGTCCTGTTCTGCTTTTAACCTAGTTCCTTGGAGGCTTAGAGGCAGATCCAAAGCCCCAAGTATAGCCCTAATGGGCTACTTCCTTACATGGTAGTTTTTATCGTCTTTTGTTTTTGTAATTTGTACTTTGTTTTTCCACATGTTGGTTTCAGAGATTCTCAACTTCTTGGTTTTAAGAAGTGGAATGTAAGTCTGAACGCTGTGGTTAATGTCATGGATTGGAGGTACTGGACCTGTAATTCCAGCCCTGGAGAGGTTGAGGCAGGTGACTTGCCTTGTGTTTGAGGGCAGTCTGGGTTACATAGTGAGCTCAGGTCATCCTGAGCTACATAGCAAGACTGTGTGTCACCCACCCCTAAATTGTTTAAAATTGCGAGATAAGTAGTGTTTGGTATCTTTTGGATTCAATGAAGAAATGGTATATATTGCTTTACAAATGTCTTTTTAGATTGTATTGCACACACATGATGTATGAAGTAACTACAAATGTTGGTATTTCAGTACCTATATGGCTGTTTTAACTATGAGTTACTTGCAAAATGTTTCTATAAATTTCAACTACAAAGGAGAAAAAAATAGTAAAAACTCAGCAAAAAATGACATGGAATGTTTGTAGTTACCAGTTGGTCTTTTGTAATGATTGATAGTAATGCTGTATGACATTGTCAGATTGCACCAAACGGATGAATTTTAAAATCATTGTCTTAGCAGTCCTTAACCTTTTCTCATTTGAGTATGCATGGAAATACTGAGGCTAAATAAATATTTATGCTTATTTTAAAAATCCTTTCTTATGGCTAAAACAAAATGATACAGAGAAATATTAGAAAGCCCTCAGATGAGTTTCAAAATCATTTCATTCAGAGCCTGAATTGCTAAATATACACTAAAATCAGCTACCTAGTTATACTGATATTTTTAATAAAATACTTATACATAATTTGAAAAGAAGTCTGATGATTCATCTGCAAAACTTTTTTTTGAAAAAATAATCTCTTCTGTGCTGTATTTTGTATATTTGCTAATAAGCTAACAATAGAGTGTGTAGTTATTCATTTGCATCAGAATATGAAAAAATTAATAATTTTTAGCAGACAGTAGACAGTGTTATGTGATCTTTAAAAATCTAAGTTATTAAAAGTATTGACTAGGGGCTGGAGAGATAGCTCATGCTTAGGCAAGCTTAAGCAGGCTCAGAACCACAGCTTGATCCCCAGTACCACATGCCAAGCCAGCCCTGCCCTCAGGGTAGGCTGAGCTGGCCAAAAATAAAAATAAATGAATAAATAAAAATGTTGGCTAGTTGTATACTAAGTATAGTTGATTTGCAGTATGTTGGCTGGTCTGTCTGTCCTTCCTTTCATAAGTATCCATTAGTATCTGTATCAGTGCCTGGCATCATGAATGATTATATGGAAGGATATAGAAAGAGGGCTTAAAGGGAATCAACTCATTGATTAGGAAAGAAAGTCATTTCAAAGTTTGATATCTGTTTTCACTTTCCTTCATAAAATTGAAAAAGCATTCTTATTGAGTTTTATTTTTTATCAGTACATATTTGCATATATAATGTTTACATTCTTTTTTAAATTAATTTTATTGAGAAAGAAATAGCAATGAGACAGTTTCAAAACAGGTCAGTAGGACACTTACAATAATTATGTTGCATATTGTTGTCTTCATAGTAGTTATTCATAGTACAAGATGCAGATATGACATCTTGTCCAAACACTATTAGTACAAATCTTCTCATTGAACTAAGAGAAAGTAGTATAGATGTGTGTGTGTGTGTGTGTGTGTATATATATATATATATATATATATATATATATACACATATACATATATATGTATATATATGTATGTATATATGTATATATATATGTATATATATATATATGTATATGTATATGTATATATACACTTTCACTACAAAATGGTCCTTTATTTATGTCCCCTTTTTTGTTTAGTTTTGTCAGAGATGGGTATTGATTGCATTGCCAGTCAAATACTCCAGGTGCGTGAATTCAAAATAACCCAATATAGTCCAGTAGACCATAATAGTAGTAGGTTATCTGCAGGACTGGCAATGTGAGAAGGTGTTGATTTGAGCCTTTTACAGCTCAGCATATTAATATGGCTTTACTTTTTATGCCTCGTGTTTATACTTTTCTGCTGTATGGTTAAGACCGAGATGAAGCAAGACCTATATAACAGAAAATGTAACTTGTGTGTCTGACAAGGTCAGTCAAATCCCTTACATTCCTCATGGGCAGTTGGTGCACATATGTAGCATATCTCAATAACTTTTTTCCCTTTCCTGCTTCTTCATCTCTTGATCTCTCTCTCCTTTGAAAAGATCTCTCCCCCTACTTTTTCTTCTTTTCTTTTTTTTCCCAGTACTGGGGTTCTAATTTTCATAACCTCATTCTTGGCATGCAGGTGCTTAAGCCACTGAGCTATAAACCTGACTCCCTACTTCTTATTTTGTCTATTACTTTGCTCTTTATACTCTGGGCTTATAAAAGAGAAACTGTGTGATATTTAAGCTTTTGTGTCTGTTTTATTTCACTTAACATTATGGTCTTAAGGTACAACTGTTTTCCTACAAATGACTCAAGCTTATCATTATGGCAGAGAAGTACTCTATTGTGTGTAATAATCATGTTTTCTTTATCCTTTCATCTGTATCCTGTTGACTTAGCATGTTGAATTGCGCTACTGCAAACTTAGTATGCAGGTCATATAACACTAATATTTTCACCTCCTTTGTGAAGATACCTAGGAGCGGAATAGTTGAGCTAAGCAGAATTCCTAGTGTTATGTTTTTGAGGAATCTCCATGCTGATTTCTATAGTTGTTGACTGGTTTACGTTCCCACTTACAGTCTAGAAGGTCAGTGTTATTATTTCCAAAAGTTAAAAACTTAAAGTTACTTGGTAGAAATTATAAACCCCAGAACCTTGCTACTATGAAAACTTCCTATAGAACAGTATGCATTTGTTCGTAAGGTACAGAATGCCTCTGTGATGATACTGAAATCAGGTCTAAAGACCTGTGTCTACCTTCCTCCAAGATAGAAAATATGGAACATTCATGGAAAGAATTTTTGTGTAGTATCTAAAGGGTCTATAAATAAAAAAATTAAGTGCAGAGTAACATTGTTTAAAATTAAATATAATAGCAAACAAAATAACCAGAAATACCTGTGACTTTGTCCTCAGTGTATCTCACCAATGTTTTCAGATGACTTTAGAGTTATACATACCACAAAATGGCATTTATAGTTATTACATAAGCATTATGTTCAAAATTATGGTTGTCAGAGCCACCACTGGGTCATGTTATTTAATGTGTTTATAGAGAAAAATATATATCACTGTATTTCTAATTTAATTTTTAAAATGTGTTGATAACTTTTTCTGTTCATTTGATTTTAATAATCTGTTTTACATAGTGTTTTTTATTTATTTATTTTTTTTTTTTTCTATTTTTTTGGTGTAGGGTCTCACTATGCATGCAGCCCACATTCATAGTGATCTTCCTGCTTTTTGCCTCCCATGTGCTGGGATGACAGGCGCGCGCCACCGCGCCCGGATTGCATTGCCGGCTCAGCGCACCCAAAGGTGGGGCCGGCGCGGCTAGGGGAACCAAGGATCGAACACTGGTTTCTACGCTTACCTAAGCAAGCGCTTAGTCCGCTGAGCTATACCGCCGGCCCTTACATAGTGTTTTTTAAAGTGCACTTTTTCTTTTAAGTAAGAGCGAATTTTTCGATATATGCCACTATTGTGAGAATGGCTCATGGCATTGGGAAAACTAAACTGTCCTCTGTAAAGCAGTGGTGATAAACTCATTGTAGTTTGAAATTTCAGACTTTTCCCATGACTGTGTTTGCTGAATACCTAGTTACCATAGACAAGGTCTTTATCTTTTCTTTTCAGGGATATTATGTTTTCTTAGCAGAATTAGTGGCTTAATTCATAAGTGTCTGAGCATCTGTGTGTTGGAGCATGCATGTAAGAATGTGTGATGTTGATTCTAATGCTTTCCAGATGATTGCATATATAATGTGTGTGTATATATGTATATGTGATTGTACATAGATATGTATATGTAATTTTCCAACCCAAAGCAGGGGAAGGGTGCTGGAGAACAAGGGTGGGTGAGAAGACAGACCTACAACCAAGGCCTCCATGGCCACCCTCACCTCCACAGCATCCTTGCCTCCACAGCCACCCCAATACTCCGGCTCTGGGACATCCCTGCAATGGATCCCAAAGCTAAACATGTTTGTGTTTCACCTTAATAGCCAGGCAGAGCATGAAAACCTTTTTATATAAGACTGTTTTGGGGTGACCTCCAGAAAGTGGATAGGTGGATAAGAATTTCCTATCCTTTTGGGAAAAGCTATTCATTTGGCTTTAATAATCTATTTTACATAGGTTTATTTATTTATTTTTAAGTGCCCTTTCCTTTTTCTTTTAAGAATCCTGATATAGCCCATCTGAAAGAAGCAACTCCTACATCTGCTCTTACTGGTATTCGACCAGCACGAGTTGTATCTTCAACATCTGAAGAAGAAGAAGCATTCACTGAGAAATTCCTTAAGATTAACTGCAAATACATCACCAGTGGCAAGGTAATGATAGACACTGTAGAAAAGACTCATAAGCATGCCTTATTCACTGTTAATAATCAGACATTTTGACATCTACTGAACATCAGTGCCTCAATATTTACACAATGTATTGGTGATCACTGTTAGTTTGAGTTAGTATGGGCTTCACTTATAGTTGAAGAATGGTGGTCTGTTGCAGTTGTAAAAGCCAGCCAGCTGGGTGTCAGCAAGTTTAGTGTAATAAGGCATGGGTAAGGATTCCTTATGGAACATTTGAAACAGAGACTACTTCTGGGTGATGTTTGGAATAACTTTTCCAAACAGCATAACACTATAAAGGAAGATAACTATTCATTAAATACCTACTGATACCAGACACTATTTGAAGTATATTAGTTGATTGGTCAATTCCAAATAATCTTGTGGAATAGATAGTCGTATTTCTTCTCACAGGAAAAAAGTCCAGAAAGCTGACTAGAGCAAAAGATTTTTATGATAGTCAGGATTCAGATCTGATTTGAATGTGTTTATCTGCCATACTTGGCTGCTTTTCTAAGCAAAATCTTCCGCTTTGCAGA
This sequence comes from Ctenomys sociabilis, assembly GCA_004027165.1. Classification (NCBI taxonomy): domain Eukaryota; kingdom Metazoa; phylum Chordata; class Mammalia; order Rodentia; family Ctenomyidae; genus Ctenomys; species Ctenomys sociabilis. Next base: position 52,570 of record PVKA01010689.1, read on the forward strand.
GGAAATGCTGTAAATACTGAACTGAAAAATATATTCCAAGTTTGACTTAGAAAGTGACTGTAACATTGCAGAGATTTAGAAGTCGTACATGACAGCCATGACTTTATAGTTATAATTCATGTTACTTTTAAAATACAAGCATTCAGTGCTACAGTTGTTCCCTGAGTGGTGTTTTAGCTGCGTTCTAAAATCTCGATACATCATATTTTTGTTCACTTCAAAATATTTTCTCTTGATTTCTTTTTCTTTGTCCCATGGAATGTTTTGCAGGGTCTTAATTACTTACCAGTATTTGGAAATTTTCCAGATATCTTTATGTTACTAATTTCTGATTTAATTCCATGTGGTCAGAGAAAGTGCTTGTGCTTGAAGACCTAGGTTATTGTGACCTGCTTGACCCAGAATGTGGTGCGCCCTCAGGAGTGGTACCAGGACACCTGAAGAGAATGTGTGTTCTGCTTTTGGCTGTGGCATATCTTTCAGATGTCAGCACAGTCCAGTTGGGTGACAGTGGTGTTCTCTACCTCCGCTGATTTTTTATTTCTTTTGACAATTACTGACACAAAGACGTGGTAATATCATGCTACAATTGTGTACTTATCTATTTTCTTCTTAAATTCTATTAGTTTTTAACTCTGATATTAGCTGTAAAAATCTTGAACAGTGATACATTTTCTTGATGAACTCGTCTGTCTTTATGAAAAGCTCTTTTTATTCTTGTTAATATTATTTGTTGTGGAATCCACTTGGGAAGAATGATTCTAGTCATGTCACCTTTTTGGTATGTATTCACATGATCTATTTCATCTGTTTCTACTCTTTGTTTTTGGTCTCTTTATAAAATCAGGGTCTGGCAGGTAGCATGTAGTTGAATCTTGCTTCCCTTGATAATCTGCCTGTAGTTTAATGTGGTTATTGATATGTTTAGGTTTAAGTTTGCCCTCTTGCTGTTTGCTTTTCTCTTTGTGTCCTCCCTGTCCTCTTTTTTGTTTTGTGTTTTTTGCATTGAGGTTTTTATTATCTCCTTTGTTTCATTAATGTTTGCTCTCACTTCAGAAGCATAGCACATTACATATAGTGTAAGAACCTTACAGTTGACCCTGGCGCATCACACAGGTTAAGGACCCTGACTTCAAAGTGGTTAAAAATCCACATATGACTTATCTTGTAATAGCATGCAATTGGGAGAAGCCTTATTAGTAGTGGAAAGAGCTGACTAACGTTTATGTTGGGTGTTAAACTTATATGTAGAGGAAAGTGCCAGAGAATCACAATATAGCATTTTTAGTGCAGAATACAACTTCCTAGAGAGACAAACTACTTGCGTAGATGTGACTAGTGTCATGCAGCACAGATGACTTGGGCCGCGAGCCTCCCAGGTCACTGCTGTATGCCCAGGACAGGCCGTGGTGCCATGTAGCAGTGCAGCAGGTTCTGTAGTGTGCTGTGCTCAGGGGCTGCCGGAGGTTGCCTGTGTCCATGCAGCCTGCTCTGCACTGTCCATAGTCCAGAAAGATTGGCACACAACTTTCTATGAAATGTAATTATTTGTCATAGAGCTGTGTAATTATGGTAGCAAATCATAAAATAGATCATTACTGGCATATTTTATGTAGTAATGATAAACATAATTTATTTTTAGGTTTTTTTTATACAAAGTACACAGTTCATCTGGGAGCTTTTTCAAATTGTCATGAATAGGCTGGGGATATAGCTCAACAGTATCTGAGCTATATCAAGTATAAAGTCCTGAGTTCGATTCCTGATACCAAAGAAATCAGATTGTCATGAATCACACACATGGCAGTCTACATATAAGTGGGTCTGTTGGAGCCTATTTTGTTCAAGGGTAAACTATACTTTTGAGCCATCTCCCCGACCTTTGTGGTCTACCTTTTATTTCTACGTGTTATAAATCCCCAACACATTCTTATGTTTGCTTGAAAAAGTTAATTGAAAATAATTTTAAGAAGGAAAGTTTGTTATACTCAATTATTTATCAGTCTATATGCTTTTCATTCTTTCGTGTTGGTCCATACTTCAGTAGTATTTTCTTTTTACCCTTGGACTTCCATTTAAACCTTTTATGGTGCACTTAGTCAGGAGAGTCTTTTAGTGTTTGAATGTAAACAAAGTATGTGTGTGTGTGTTTTATGGTACTATAATATTCAAAAGTATATCTGTGTACGTAAACGCTATTATGAAAAGAATCCTTTTCTTTTTTGGGGGGTCAAACTGAGGGGGAGTTCTGCCATTGAGTTACATTCCCAACTCTTTTTGTTATTTTTCTTTTGAGATGGCATCTTGGCTAAATTGCCCTGGCTGGACTTGAATTTGGGATGTTCCTGCTTCAGCCTCCTTCAGCACCAGGATTATAGGCATGTGTCTCCATGTCCAGCTCAAAATTTTGTTTTGTACTTCTATCCCTTTTTTCTTGGGTTGATTTTTTTTTTTTAATTAATAAATTTTATTTTGTAGAGGAATTTTAAGTTGATAGAGAATTGAGTAGAAAGTTCTCCTTTAATCTTTCTCCCTTCCCACAGGTTCTCTATGATTAGTGTCTTATTTGTGTAGTATGCTTGTGACATTCATGAAACAGTATTCGTCAGGCCACAGGACTTCGTGCTGTGCTTCACGCTCTTTGGGCTTGTATGTGCCATGTGGGCCACAGGTGTTGCAGGCACAGCCACCACTGCAGCATTACAGAATAGTCTCCTGCCTTCTGGCTTCCTGCATGCCACCCTCCCTCCTGTTGATCCCCTGGGCTTCTGCCCGCTGATGACTGTCTCCAGTCTTTTTCAGAGTGCCATAGAATTGGAATCAAAAAGTATGGTTATAGGATGTCAGATTGACCTTTTTAATTAACAGCATAGCATATGTTTGAGTGTCCTCCAGGTCTCTTGTGGCTTGACAACACTTCATTACTTTTCATTGGTGAGTAATATTCTACTGTGTGGCTATTTTATAAGTTATGTACACATTTTCCCTGTACAGGGGAACCGTGTCGTGGCTGATGCCAGGTTTTGGCCCTTACATGGAAGACACTCTGAACGTTGCAGTGTGGTGTGTTCTGTGGATTTGGGTTTTCACTGTATGTGGGTAAATGCCAAGGAGCGCACCTCAGGAAGGTGTGAAATACATTTAATTAGTAAGAAATTGCCACATTCCAAGGCCCAGAGTGTTTTATAACCTGTGAGCAGTGAGAGCTCCCATTGTGCATGGTCTTCCTGTACCAGACGTGCCCAGGTGTCTTGGAACGTAGCCAAACTTGGGCCTCCTGAAGAATATGGGATGTGAACATCTTCCCACACATCTGCCTGCTGCGAGTCGTCTTCTGCTTGTGTTTGCACAGTGCTGTGGTAGACACAGAACTAGGTTGGCAAGGCTTTTACTGTCTATTAGAACTTAGATGTCTATAAGAAAAAATGTCTTTGATTATATTAAAAATGTTATCTTTATCACTAATTTTGAAGAATTTGATTATGTACATTGCTACATTTTTTCGTATTTATTTTCTTTTGATTCATTCAGCTTCTTGGATCTATAACTTAATTCAAATGTTGAAAAATTTTTCTTAACCTTTTTTGTTCCTCATTTGAGAACTTTAGTTAGGTCACTTTTGACTGTTTAAGATAATCTCATACAGCTCCCTGATAGTCTTTTCTGTGTTTTTCTCTTTTGTATCGCTGTGAACACTGGGTCTAAATGCAGGGTCACCCATTGTTGTATAATCTGCTTGCTACATTCGAAGTATTTTCAGCCCCATGTTACCACTGTCCATTCTGTAAGTCCAAATGGGCTCTCACATTTTCCATATCTCCATGTGTCATCCATAACCTCTCTATTAGAAGATACTTATAATAATTATAGTAATCGTTTTTCTACCAACTTTCACTCTCACTTAGTGTTTTTCTGTTCATTGAGTTGTTTTTTCTTTTGTAGGGGTCATTATTTCCAGTTTCTTATGAATAACAGTTTCTCCTCAGATGCCAAACAGTGAATTTTATTTTCTTGGGCTCTGGAAATTTTTGTTTTCCTGTATGTTCTCATTTTTCCTGGGACATAGTTAAATTTCTTAGAAACAGATAGATCTGATCCTGGCTTGTTTGTAGGTTTCACTTGACAAGCGGGCAGCCATGATTGTCTGTAGCTGATGTTGCCACTTCCTGAGACTCTGGCCCAGGGACTCCGAGGCCCGTAAGCTGGTCTGACTGTGGATGTCGGGGGTTGGGTCCCTTGTTTCTGCTGAGCACTGTTTGCTCATCTGTGGCGTTGTGGGACCACTCCCTCAGCCGAGGGTCCCTCTCTCTCTTGCAGCAGGGAGACTTAGGGCAGGTGGCCCTGGGCATCTTACCCATGAACTCTGCCGCTTTTCATTTTTAGATGTACAGAATAATGTGGACTGAATGAATGATAGCAAGGAGTGGGTCACGCTGGATTTGGAGTGATTGTGGTTTGTAACATGGATCCCAAAGAATTATAGTAAAAAGCACAAGTTGCCTAGATTGCAAATCCTGGTTGGCAAGGACAGGTCATCTGGACCTCTGCAGACTAAGATTTCCCACTTACACAAAAATAGTTATTATATCCACTTGACTGTACTATGATTATGAAGATTAAATAAATACTACATGTGAAGTTTGTTACACAGGAAACATTCAGTAAATGTTAGCCAATGTTACTGCTTTTGAACTTAGTTTATAGAAAGTAGGTTGACTCTTGGGTTTGTGTCTGTATTTACAGAAATGTGCTTAAAATTTCATAGCTTTTCATGGTTAAATTCATGATAATCACTGTACTTTAGAGGTCGCATAATCAATCTAATCTCATAGATGAAGTAGAGCTCAGAAGCTCTACTCACCCAAGGTCACAAAGTCAAGTGAAAGGAATGCTTTTTGAAAAGATACTTCAATGAAATAATGTCATTTTCCATTTATCATGGACTGAACTGTCCATAGTAACTTGATAATCTGCACTGTATGCATAAAACTGTATTTGGTACCTGCAGAGAATGAGTAATACAGGCAGAAGTGTGCAAATTAGCATAAAGCTGGCCTCATCGCATCCCTTGTTACCTGGATGAAGTTATTTTCCTGATGTAAGATACAGCAGTATTTTACTGAGTTTATAAATTTTAATTCTTGACTTGATGGTTATAGGTAGAATATAATGTTCTTTATGTTCCACCCCTGCTACAGGGCAGAATTTACTAGGGAAACTTTTTTATTAAGTATTTTCATGACAGTGCCATTGCTGTAGAATTTAATATGTCATGGCCTAATGGCAGAGGACAGTTAGCCAAATAGTTCAATAGTTCTGAAATTTGAGCTCTGGAAATTAAGTATTACTTTCTTTGTTTACCTTAGGGCACAGTCAGTGGTGTGCTGCTGGTTACACCCAACAATATCATGTTTGATCCACATAAAACTGACCCTTTGGTCCAAGAGAATGGCTGTGAGGACTATGGCATCATGTGTCCAATGGAGGAGGTGATGTCGGCCGCAATGTACAGAGATGTTCTGGACAGCAGAGTGAAGGAGTCTTTGCCCGTGTAAGGACAGTTCCCTCAGCTATGGTTGATCACATCCCTCAGCTATGGTTGATCGCATCCAGAGAGCTGACCTGCTCTGATATCTGTCAACTGTTGTTAGTAGTTTTATTATAGCAGTTTTCCATTTTGTCAGTAATGAAATAAGAACTATATTCAGTAATAGAATATTATTCATAATGCATCTAGAATAGTTAGGAACTATTTTAAATTTATTTTTCTGGTTTCGATCAGAGAACCAGATATTTGAGAAGTATTCATCAGTGTTTACCAGCCCTTTTTTTAGGTATACCATTTATCATTAAGAAATTTAACCTACTTCAATGATTGTGAAAGATAGTTTTGAGAATTTTCTCAGAAGTCCCTGAAAGATGAGGTATAGACCTGATATTGCTGTAGCCAGCAGAGCTGTATCTTCTAAAGGATTGACTTAAATGTTTTCTCTCTTCTCCCCTAGAAAAGCATAAAATACCAGGCAGAAAACCCACAAGTTGCACTAATGTGAAGCGTTAACTTTGGAATGCCTGGTCAGGGGATTTGTATGAGAAGTTCCCTTACGCAGGGTTGAGTGGCTCCTTTTGAAGTAATGCCCTTGACCAGACTAATGACTGAGGGAGAAAAAGAAGAAAGATAAATACAGCCGTACCAGCAGGCATGAAAAGGAAGAAAATTGACGTGTCCTAGGAAAGAGCTTCCCGGTTTCTCCCTGCGTGATTCTGTTGGCTCACAGGGCTTCTAGATGTTGTAAACTCAGTTCTTGGAAAGAACAATTTACAAAGGAGTAATGAGAAAATTATTTGTTTTGTCTGAAGATTATAGGAGTGTTTAGGGTTCTTGTGATAGCAGTTTCCCAGATCATCTTGAAAGCTCCTAAGGGTGCAGTGTGAGTAAACTACCAGTAGATGGCACCACAGCATATTAAATAACCTGAATTAGCTGCTTGTATTAGAAGGTGACTCCAGTGCAAAGGCAGCACACATAAGAATTGAGCTTTAGCCAAATAATGTTTTAAAAATATATTTCACACATTCTAAATACAAAAGTTACACATACTTGTTACAGAATTTTTGAAAAATGTAAAATAGTGAAATGGAAAAAGAGTTATCCAGTTTCATCATCCAGAGAAAGCCAATTATTTTTGTGTTAATGTATTTTCTAGTCCTTTCTGTGCAGGACATTTTTGACTGGTCTTCCAGCTGTACATGAATGAAGGTTTACACTTTCTACAGTGAGAATTCATGTAGTTTCTGTTTGTCACAGAATACTTGCAACCATCATTGTATATTATTACTGACTTTGGCCTCATGACCCCGGCGTTCGTACTAATTCTTTCCAAAGTGGAAAGTAAAGCCCATGAGCACCAGCGTTGCCTAAACAAATGGAACTGATGATGGAAATTTGACCCAGTGAAGAACATACCAAATTATTCTTACCTATATTCTTCAGCTGGACAAGTTCTCGTGCATGCATTGTGAAGGATAGTTGTTGGTGTGAACATACACTGAAAGCATGTTTGCTTCAGTCCTGTTGGTTTGAATGCAGCCCTTACTTGTGAGCCAGTATCTTGGCTCAATCTATTTGAGTGTAAATAAGCACTGTGCATATGTGTGTGGTAATATATTTTTTTACTACAAGATTCAAACTGTTAATTTAAAATTTTTCTTAAGTATATTTCATACATCCCATCAATGACTACATTTCAGTTTAAAATTAGAACTTTTAAAAAAATTTATTCTGAAGAACAAAAAGAAGCAAAATGAAATAGCAGATACAAAGACAAACAGGGTAACACAACAGTACATGTGTTACAGAGTTTCAGAACAGGAATAGCAAATGAACAATGTTGGTTATATTACCTGTTTTTATTGTCAGATCTGTTACAAAGATTAACAGATACAGCTACGTCAGATTGGACATATAATAGCACTTGCTTTCAATAAACCTGCATTTTTTTAATGCATTTAGTACAGGGTCTCACTACATAGATCATTCTTATAGAGATCCTCCTGATTATAGCTTCCCAAGCACTGGGATTCCAGGCGTGCCCAGTCCCAATTACTGTCTCAGCATGCTCAGGGTCCAGAACCAGCATGGCAGGCCCAGAGATCAAACCCCTGGCCCTTGCATCTACCTAAGCAGGTGCTTTAATCTGCTGAGCTATCTGGCCAGCTCTTTTTTAAAAAATTTACATTAAAGTATAATAATAATTGGAAAGACATTAGAAATGGTACACATTTAGAAGGCTAGGACGAGAGTTATTCAGCCATGGTTTTTGTATTACACATTGCTATCCTCGATATAGTTGCTTAGATTGCAGATATCAGCATACAAAGTCAAAGTGAAAATTCTAAACATTAACTGCTATTTTCAGAAAAACTGATGGTTGGGGGCCGGGGAGATGGCTCAGTGGAATAAGCGCTTCCCTGGCAAGAACAAGGGCCTGAGTTCAATCCCTGGTTTCAAAGAAAAACTGATGAAAATTATTAGCATAGTAATCTTAGCCATCCTGTATATATACTTGCATGATAAAATTAAAACTTCATCCAGAATTTTAGTCATCAGATTTTCTTCTAGATTACCTGCAAGGAAATCTTACTATTTTATGCATATTGAGCTATTGATATAAAAGTTTGACCTCATCTGCTGGAGTAAATCAAATATATTCTGTTGAGATGCGTACTCTTTTTAAGAAGCCTCTTTAGTAATTTTAATTCAGTATTCAATTTGTAGAAAGCAAAATAGTACAATTTTAAAGTCTGACCAACTTTAATTTTCTTTAATGACAGAGAAATAGATCTGTTATCGGGAAGGGACTTCTGCCATTCAGCGAGTGTAACAAGAATGAATACTGAGGAAGTAGACTCGAGAACTCGTGATGCAGGTAACAACAGTGCCAGCATGGCTCCGAGGAGCACAGAGGAGTCTCTCTCTGAGGACGTGTTCACAGAGTCAGAGCTCTCTCCCATCCGAGAGGAGCGAGTCTCTTCAGATAAGTCATCTGGCGCGTCCTCAGAATCTGTGCAAACTGTCAGTCAGCCTGGGGTGGGAGGGCTCACAGCCCAGTCAGAGTCTAGTAGTCCTCCTGCTCACTTACAAACCAGCACTGGACATTCTGCCAAAGGAGTTGGGCCTGTGTCTCATGAAACAGATTTAAGTCATCTTGAAGTGGCTGCTCAGAATAGCGATCTGGCGACAGACAACTTTCAGAAAGCATCAGGCCCTGTGGAGCCAAGTGAAAAAGGGCATGCAGACCAGGATCCTGTTCCTCATGAGAGCACCCTTCAGCAAGACAGAGGTGGAAAAGAAAATGTGCCTTGTGGGGAAACGACAGAATTTAAACAAAACCAAACTGTTAACAAAGGCCAGGAAGGAAAGGAGCAAAGTCAGGACTCGGAAGTTGAAGAGCTGCGCAAACTCTGGAAAACCCATACCATGCAGCAAACCAAACAGCACAGGGAGAACATTCAGCAGGTGTCACAGAAAGAAATTAAGCATAAAATTGCATCTGCTGATGGACACGTGGAAGGTAAGTATTAGGGAGCAAGGGAGGGAGTGCATTTTAATGAGGCATAAGTCTCCTTTTCTCCACCGACTCAAAAGCTGCTGTGTCCTAGCCAGTCAGAAGGTTGAACCCCCACGGAGGTGCTAGTGCTAGCATGAGTACCTTCTCTGCAATGTCTGCACCTCTCAGCCCTCAGAGAGGTGCACATGGTGGCCGCCCCTACCTCCGCACCCAGACCTCAGCTCCTGCATTCTTCTTTGAAGAAAGTGCGCACAGCTCTCTATCTTTTATGACTGTTTACCATTTTAGGTTTTGGTTTGTCCTTTATCATTAGCTATATAACTCTCAAATTGCAGTTTATAACTGCTGAAGTTGTAGTTTACCTTTTTGTTTTTGAAAGTACATTTGGACATAAAAATCTATTTTTCCAAGTACCCAGAAGTTCTGTCATCACCTGATATTTTCCTTAGAAAACATTCAGGGTCAATAAAAATGTGGTCTTCTCTTTTTGTTGTTGTTGTTCTGCTTATTCTGAAAATTATGGTAATAGGCTAGCTTTTATTTCTCATACTATACTTCTTCCTTCATATGTTATGTGTTAAGTGGGCCATAGCTCAAGTAGCTTAGCAAACATTTCTTACATTAGTTATTTGATGCCAGATTAATTCGTGTATGCAGTTCTTTCTTTTAGTTCAAAAAATTTTACTGAGCTTAAATATGATGGAATAAAACAACATTTTTGACTTCTTTAATTGTGAAGTATAAGATATACCATTCTAAACATTTCTGAGCACTCAGTGGCCTGAAGTGCATGCAGTGTCGGTGTGCGGCCACCGGCAGCACCTGCTCTCAGCTTCTCATCTCCCCAGCCTAGGACAGGAGGCAGTCATTCTCCCCACCCACGTCCTGGCTAGCTTGGTTATGCTTTTTCCTTTTGTCCTCATTCTAGAACGGGTTTTTTGCCTGATTCCTTCACTTCGCTGGCATAATCAGTCCAGGCCCCTCCACAGTGCAGCCTATCCGAGCTTTTGCATTTTTAAGGCTCTGACACCATGTTTTGTGTGTCTGTTCATTCACTGATGGACATGTGTGGTGGTGTCTGTGAAGAGCATCACTGTGGGATCTGAGTCCCAACTTGCGGTTTTTGGGGGGCATATTCCCAGAACTCAGATTGTGGAAAATCTGAGTTTGTATTGGGGGAATCACCTGTTTTCCACAGGGGCTGCACTGTTTCACAACTCCACCAGCAGTGCCTAAAAAATTCTGTCCCATTTTTATAATACTGAATTTTCTTTGCATTGTCTATTTGAGATTTCTTGAAGACTTTAGGATACTATTCACTAATGCATACATTTATTGGAGGCAAGTTCTATAAAATGCGACTATTTCTCTTTAATATTTTTTATTTGACAAATATATTTCCACACAAGTGATAAAAACTTAGTATTTGTCACTTGGACAATCATTGTTAATATTTAGTACACTTATTCTTAGAAGGGTGTTAAGTATTTGGATGCCTATATATATTTATATAATTTTGATATTTGCATATATCTATACATAGGGAGTTTTGTATAAAATCAGGGTTATATTTAGTGTTTATCCATATTTCAATGTAACATGTCATGAAGATTTTTGTCATTATAGTTCTTTGAAAGCATGATCTTAATAACCCATAATTTATTCAGTCATTTACATATTATTAGGACATAAATAATGCTGGTATAAATATCTTTCTTTGTATGGTTACAGATGGTTTATTATTTAGCATTTGTATAGTTTATTTGTATGTATCTGATAGTTACTTTATATTTTGAAATCTTAACAAGTGATAGACTAATTTTAAGATTGTTGTGGGGTAAGGAGAATTAATAAAGGCAGTCCTGTTATGACCAATACTAAAAGGAGAAAAA